>VCNE01000377.1:0-159015 GCA_009869805.1 Oncopodura yosiiana | reverse complement strand
TGAAAATTTAATATAAAATTATACCCTGCGTCACTAAATTCTGCCACTCTACGGACCGCTGAAAAGAAATAAACTGCACCTTCCGTGAAATCGAGAATACTAAAAAATCTTTTCTTCTTCTCTTGTTTTTTCTTACATTATAGTATTTGGATGCAGATGCATTTCTTGTGAATAATCAAACTCTCAAAGCACTCGTCTACAAAAGAAAAGCTGCTGTTGCACCAATGTTATTATCGGGAAGCATGTACTCTAATTTTTGGGGAGGCATGCAAGATTATTATTACATCAGAACAGAAGAGTACAAAGATATAATTGACATGAAACAAGTTGGTTGTTTTTCTGTGCCAATGATTCATTCAGCTATTTTAATTGATCTTAAAAAGAAAGTTGTACCATCATTTAATCGTTTTAATTCATCAATACCTGAAGATGATATTATTTTATTAGCTGCTAATGCTCAACATTTAAATGTTCAAATGGAGATTTGTAATGATATGGAATATGGTTATGTACTTGCTCCTTTAGAAGAAGAATATGGTTTAACAGAAGATAAAGAGCAAATGCTTAATTTGAGAGTTGAGATTGCAGGTAATAATAATAAATGTGTGGAGTAATATTTGTGATCTGAAATTAAATACAATTTGGTTTTTTATTATATAAGCTTACTGGCCAACTCCACTAACAGCTTTACCAATTTTCAAGAAATGGGAAGCTCCATTATTGGCACCTTCAACATTAGGATTTGATAAAATTTATCTCATTAATTTAAAAAGAAGACCAGATCGATTAGCAAAAATGGCAAATACTCTAGAAATTCTTGGAATTGACTATGATGTTATTGAAGCTGTTGATGGAACGTAAGTTGTAAATAATTATGAGACAATTTTTTATTTAACGGATGAAGTTATAAAACAAAAAACAACATCCTGAATCATGATAGACATTTAATAATTTAATAAGTTATACTACAAATATATATATTTAGTACACAGTGAGTTTGAGTTACACTTATAGCTTTTATAATTAATAGTCGACATCATTCAACATTATGTAAAATATACTTTGTAATATTTTTATAGTAATTTTGTATCAATTGATTTAGCAAGTAGTAGGTACAAAACAGGTCATCATTAAGTATTCACTTAACTTTTTTTCAGTCTCACGTTACATCAACAAGTATTTTATTTTATATCATTTACACACCCACTCTCCACTCAATCTACATTATCTTTTTTTAAACCATGTATGGCTCGGTTCAATCTCTTAATTCACAACAATTACATCCTCTCATAATAGACAAAAACAAGCTCATTATAAATTATTACTTTTCACAGAAATGAAAACAACACTAAATATTATAAGAGCTATTTAATTATTATTAATAATTAACATGATTATATTTTTTGTTGGACAGAGAACCCTGTGAATGAAAATCACTTTTTTTAAAAGTACTAGTTAATTACTCTTGGTTCTGATTGATATCCTCTATTCCAATAATGATTTTATAAATAGTTATACACTTATAGAAGAACTTCACAGAATTAGTGCACATCAAAAGTGAACCACATTACATGATAATTACTCTCTTTCAGACATTTATTTGATGTGGAAATGTTGAAGTTATTTATAAACACAATAATAACATGATTATCGGTTATTCATAATCATATTCATTTCAATTGCTTCTGTTTCAGTATATGTACTTCCATTTCCAGTACTCAGATTACCATTAGCTTGACTTCCACTTGAACTAGTTCTTCCTCCAAGTTCTGATGATAAAGTATTTGTGTTATTATTACTTTTCTCACTGATTGCTCTTCCATTATAAGGTGAATATGACGAGTTAATTGCAGTAGGTGGAGGAGTTCCAACAACAGTAGTATAACTTCTACAAGAGTTATGATTACTATTATAAAGAGCAGCAGAACTATTTGTACGTCGAGTACTTGGAGTACTTGAGATTCTGATTGATTTGTTGTCTCGATAAATTGACCTAAATCGTGAAGAGCTGCTAGTGAACAAAATTTATACAAGCACTATTTATAAAGCTATCATTAATACCATCAGTCTCTAAATGACTTTTTAAGAAACATTTTAGCAAGTAGTAAATGACATTTAGAGACTGAGGTATAAATACTAAATTCAAACTATTGATTGCAATTTTTAGAATATTATTTTTTGTCTCACCTTGATCTTTCATGTAGTACTGGATCTTCTAGAGTTGTCATCCATCGCCCGAAAAAGAATTTTAGAAATTCATATTTCATTTTTCTTAGTGCGCTCTGTAAAGATTATAAAAGATTATTAATTTGTAAATGATAATGTGATTTAGCAGAATTTTTCATAGGCTTTTATACCTGAATATCTTGCATTCTCGCCGCATATATTATAGGATCCTTTTTAAAAACAGGAAAAAATGAAAAATACTATGAAATGAATAAAAACATAATAATATAAAACGTACCACAAATACTTTTAGGATGAGTAAAGTATTAAAAGTAACTCCCATGATATAGCGAGAAGTTAGTGGAATCTGAAATTAGATTGAAAATAAAGATCATTATTCTCATATGCCTCTAGCTATTATTTTATTTTGGTCTACTACACTACATATTATGTATATACGTGGGTAGTGGTTACAATTTTCAAAGGGATCAAAAACGTCACCGAAGGAAATTGACGCATTGACCTATATTTTTCTGTAGACTATCACAATACTCTAATAGAATCACACTACCCACTATAGTGGACAAAATGAAATAATAAGTACTTACGCAATAGAGTGGAAATATGCAGTCTTCACAAGTTAAAATATAATGTATATTGGCAGGTCCCATTCCTACAAGAAGAGTTCCCAAAATGAAAACTGTGGTCCATACAGCTTTCACATTTCTACGCATCTGTTGAGAATTCTGTGGAATATTAAATTAGGAGAAAAAACAAAATGAAGCCATACATTGTATATATGAAATAGATTTGAAATACAATTAGCACTTCCTAGTATATATTCTTATATGAAAATTACGTTACAAATTCCTTCTATTGCATTTCAAAGGACTTTGTATAGCTTCCTTTGAGTTGAGTTAACTAATTAGATATGTTTACGGGTCTCTACTTCCTATATATATATAATATTCTGTAGTCTTTTGTTTGAAACTAAATCACAAGAGATCAAAGTGTAGTTATAGGTCGAATATATATATCTAATAAACAAGAAAATATAGGTTACTGCTGAATACTTTTATGTGGGTTTGATTTAACTTATTTCTGAACAACAGAGACTATTTATTAGAAGTAGTTAGAAGATTTGCATTCTGCTTTTAATTATTAAATAGTAGTAGTAACACCTTTTCTCTAATTAACAGTACTAATGACTTACTTGACTATTTCCTTGATATAAGTCTCGATCTTGTTGATGTTTTTTGACCACAATGAAAATATGAGTATAGAAAAAAGTCATAAGAACTAGTGGTACAAATAAACAAGAGAAGTAACAAGATCGAAAAACTGAGCCTTGGAGAAAACGATTATCTTTACATCCTTCACTTTGAAATCCTTGGTTTGGAACAAGACCAAATGTTAAAAGTAAAGTTGATATTGGGCTTAGCCATGAGAGAATAATGATAATCCAAGCTGTGCGTCTCGTCATAGTGGAAGCATATTGTAACGGTCTCACAATTCCAATCCAATGATTAATTGCTAATGCCAAAAGATTGAAGCAAGCAACCAGCACTCCAGCTAGTCTATAATGTAATATATTAAAATTTAATTAACTTAGAAACCAAATCCTTCAAGATTTCAAAAATTGACTTACCTGAAAGCTTCGAGGACTAATGGAAAGCAGTCAGTTTCAAATGGGTCAATACGTAGAACAACTGGTAAATAAGAATTTAGCACAAGTCCAGTTCCAAGAATAAAAGATGCATAAGCATCAGCTACAGCGAGTGATATTGAAAAATACAGTGTTGGTGACATTGGTTTTCTACACCAACGAGCTGAAATGACAATCACCATATTAAAAGTGACTGTAAGGATACAAAAGAAAGTCATAATGGGAACAATTGTAGCATATAGCTCTCTTATTTCATTTCGAGTAAGATCATCAGGAACGCATGGAACTAGAAGTGTTGTTGAATTAATTGTTGTAGCATTCGTGTAGTTGTCATCTGTAGAAAAAGTATCAATTATTGATATAGATGAGTCAGTAATTAAGTCTACAGATATTTCTTGAGACACTAGATTCTTAGGATTAAGAATAGATGAATAGCTGTCATCATCAATCTCGTGATTTTGTGGTTTGTGATGATGACTATGATTTTTATGTCGAAAGTGAGGATGGTTATTGTTGACACTCATGATGATGACGATGATAGGGTTGTTGATACTGTCGTTGTAATAAATATGATTAAGTTGTCATTGCCTGTAAGAAATAAAGAACATAATATATTTACTTTATTTTGTTACAGTGAGTTAACTGATGAAGACTTGGATAAAATGGGAATCAAGCAACTGCCAGAATATCGAGATCCATATTGGCAAAGAGTAATGACATTTGGAGAAATTGGTAACCAAAAATATATATTATTGAATGAAAGCTATATATTAACTTCTATAATGTTTTTTGTTTTGCTTTACAGGATGCTTTCTAAGCCACTACAAAATATGGCAAGATGTAAGTATATATTATTATTATTCAATTTCTTTTTCTGATTCCAACAAGACGTCACTCTCAACTCTATGCCTGCCCTTGTCACTCCATATCTTGTGACTTTCTTTTTTCTCTTTAGTATTATTTCTTTTGAACTAATATGACACTAATATATGTCATATACAAGTGCAACATTGCAAGTCTGTCTATCACGCATATAATATTAGATGTGTATAGCTTGTGGCTGAAGACTTGAGAGTATAATCATCGATCAATGTCATTTTCACGGATTTTTCATTTTGCTCTTGTAGACACAATTTTATGCTGTCACATATATAATATAACTACATATAGCCTTCAGTGTATATAGTTGAATTTTTTATCAAAGAAAACAAACACACGAGAGAGAATAATAATAAGTCAGGAGGAAAGAATAAATTGTGTCATTTTTTTTCTTCTTCTTCTTTCTTTTTAGATGCTAAAATATCGTGTGAGTACTGCACTCATTCTAGAAGACGATATCAAGTTTGAGCCCTATTTTGTTTTACAAGTTCAACGTCTATTCGAAGAGGCTGCCAAAATTTATTTGGATTGGGATTTAATGTAAGTTTTCCTTTTATATATGTTGCACTCAAGCGAGAAAGTGAGAGTTGCAAGAAGAAAGTCAGTTCTATGTCATGTTAAATATACTACTTACTATTTGACACATGACAAGAATTGTTTAGTTTGCATGACTTGTTCATAATAATATGAAGCTCGTGTAACTTTTTTTCTTCTTTTTGAATAAAGGTATCTGGGTCGGAAAAGATCAGGAAAAGGCGTTGAGCCAATGGTTATAGGATCAAGTTATATTGCTCATGTTGACTACACTTACTGGACACTAGGATACTCTTTGACATTGGCAGGAGCCAAAAAACTCATTTCAGCGGAACCTCTAAATAAACTTGTGCCAGTGGATGAATTTTTGCCAATAATGTTTGATAGACATAACAAGTAAGTTGTTTTACATCATGTGTCTACAATTGACTCCTGTTCCTTGTCTTATTTGATCCTACTCAATGTCTCTTCCTATTTCTTTTTTCCTTGATCTCAATTTCAATTTCTGAGGAAGTCACTATCAATAACTTTGAATATTTTTTTTCAATTCTACTATAAAGCTAAAAGCTCTTGTATAAATAATGAATCTTATAAAATATTCTTATATATGTATATGTTGTGTTTTTTTCTTCCTCTTTTTTTTATTCAAGTGATACTTGGAGAAATGCATTCGTCCAAAGAGATTTGAAGGCGTATTCTGCTGAACCATTGCTCTTATATCCTACACATTATACTGGAGAAGCTGGATACATTTCTGATACAGAGAGGTCGAGTATTATCTTAAAAGCCAATTGTACATCAACTTCATCTTCTTCTTCACCATTGTGTACCAATCCTGCTATGCAATGGATTGAGACTGGTGGTCGTGGTAGTAAAGATGAGCTTTGAAAATATTTTTTGTTCTTTCTTATCCTCTTACTCTATCTTACTTTCTTCTTATATATATATTCTTAGAGTATTATATATATAATAGAAAGGCTTTTTAGCCTTCAGCTGTTAAGAAAGAGTACTACTAGAGTACTCATTCATGTACAATGTAATAGATTTAGATAGTGAAGTAGAAGTAGAGCTTAGAGTAGTCTTAGAAAACATTTTACTCTGTGACAAGTCATGCGAGTCAAGCCGAATCTCATTTCGAACCAAATGTTACCATTTTAACAGCTACTATTATAAGTAGAATTGATACGCAAGCAAAAGCTAAAACTGCCAACTAACAAAATAGACTAAAACATTCTAATGCCATTTTGGCAATAACGAAAGTCATTTTAACAAGTTTTGTACAAAGCTGGAAATATATATATATTTATTATATAAGTGTGATAAATCACGTGTCGTTCACGACATTCATATAGGAAAAGCAATCTTTTATGTAGTTTAGGTATAGTATGTGTGTGTATTGCTTAAGATAACTATTTGCATTTTTGAACAACATTTATTTTAACTAACGAGCCACTTTCTTCACAAGTGCTTTATTACTTATTATTATTTCACTTTCTCTTCTTGTCCTTGGTAGAGCATTTTAAAAGATATAGTCATTCTTTATATATATACTCTGAGAGTTTGTTCTAATAAATCTTTGTGCGTCTGGGGAAGACATATAAAATATATTGTCAAAAAATAAACTCAGGTATATATATTTTAAACAAGGGAGTCTCAAAGAAAAAGGAAGATGTACTGTGGAGAGATAGTACGCAATATTATTTCTGTCGTTGTGTCATAAAGAAACTCAAGTGCCATATTATAATCTAACACAAAAATATACAATGTGTGCCTAGAGACTGATGTATGTTTTATATATATATACTTATGCCAAAAGAAATATGAGAGTGTAATAAAGATAAAAAGCGAGCGTTATTTCGTAATAAAAACTTTGTAATTTACCTATTTTTTACTTATGACTGCAGCATCTCTCTCTCTTTATTGGAATGTTTTATATGTTCATACCTATGCTTTTATTTATATATTTGTAATAACAGCAGGTAGCATATATATATATATATATTGCTTCATATGTTATATATGACTTTAGCTTTTCTTGGAAATCAGTCGTCATATTTCATATTCATAAATATATCACTTTGAAGCATCTTTTCCAAAGCAAACTCTTATAATAAATCTAGAGTAAAAAACAACAACAAGGGGATCTTGTCTACTCTCATGTCACGTTCTATGTCATTTTACAATCTGGTTTACACAATTCGATATCTAGAAAAAGACTTGAACCAGCAGCACTTTTATATATTGAAATATTGCAAAAACAATACACAAGTGTAATTTGAGTGATAGATATATATAACAACAACACAATATAGCGTAGAAAAGTTTTATGGTATGACGTAACATTGACACTTTTTGGGTTAGCAAAACTTTTGTTTACTTTCTCTCTCCATCACTTTCATTTCCTGCTTTTACGTTACTTTACTCCAAAGCTGTCATTTTATATAAGAGAGAAAGAGAGAAAGGATAAAGTTATAGGCAGCAATACAACTCTTTTCTTAGTTGCAAAGTGTCATATTCTCTTCATGTTTCCGAAATATAAGGCACTAAAGTAAAACTCTATTTATCACTTTTCTCTAGTTTGTAGAGAAAAAAGTATAAAAACAAATCGATTTTTCTTTCAACTTTAACGAGGACGGAAATACGAGAAAGATATAAAGTTTTTGATAATAGTATACCACAACAGGAGTTGAAAACGTTTCTATTGAGTATTATGACAATTTCAAAGTGTTATAGTTATTCTAATGCTGAAGATAGTGAAGAAAAGTGAGAATAGAAATATAAAGTGCTTAAGAAGATCACAGAAGTGTCAATTCTACATTTACCCAGTTACTGTTATTCTTTCTTTTCAAGTTCTCACTCCCAAGTTTTCTCTCACGAGTGGTTTAACATTGTTAAAAATAACATGTATCTAGTGCCGGTGAGAAGTTTGGTAAAATTATTTCTTATATTTTCATCTTGTTATCTCTTATGAAATAGAACTCAATTCAAAAATAAAAACTTCATACAAGTTTCTATTCAATTACTATACGTCTACATCTATGGTACTATGTATACAAAAATATAAATACACATGAGCTAATTGGCAACTCGTGGTTTTCACTGCATTGTACATATGTATGTGTTGAGATTTCATGATGCTAGAGAGAAAGTCAGTAGACCGAAAAATATTTGCAGTTATACATAACATTACTCATAAAGTCATTAGTAGTGTAGTTAAAACGGTCTAGTGATCTAATAATGTTATTACAGAATTATACTCACTGGGTTCATTTAAAGAGCCAGACTAAGTAATTAGGCATGATGATCATTAATTAGGTAGCCACGTTATTTTCTAATAGTAATTTCAAGTGTGAAGCCCTTTTAGAAAAGTCTCACTCTCTCTCTCTCAAGCCTTCGGTCTCTCTAGCTGAAATAATTATTATTGATTTACTAAATTGCATTAAGTGTCTATATGCATATAGTTTGTCTTTGAGAAAAAATCCTATTACATCTTGACACGAGTAAAAAGTACGCTTATTATTATTTAATGTTCTTACTCAACCTACACACTACTGTCGACTCGACTTTTTTCTAATTTCCTGTCAAATACATTAGCACTCTAAGAGAGAAAGTCAGGTTCAGGTAATTTTAGACTCTATTATATATTACACGGTATAATAATATAGCTTTCTCTACAAGTAGTTCAACTTACTTTGAATATTTTTTACTTTCACACGGTTCAAAGGCTCAATTTGATTTCAAGGATACAATAGAGTGAGAAAGAGCGACACTCAATAAGAGCTTTTCTAGACTCCCTTTAAATAATCAAGACACATGGTTGTTATATTCAGAATAGAAATATATATTGGCACATAGCAAATACTCTTTCATCTTACAGGTTCATTTCCTATGTGTTCGTTTCCAGTATGCTTTTCCTTTGCTAGAAGAAGAAATGCAATTTACTTTTTTTTTGTAAAGGTAAGAATCAAATTTGAGTGTCTGTATAGATAATATCTTAAAAATTTCAAAGACTTTACACTTTCTTTTTATTCCTTGTCGCTTCTCTAGTCAAGGAAAATGAAAGAGATTCTTACAAGGAGAAATATATACCGTAAGTAATGTTTCGTAAGAATTGTGAGCATGCAAGTGATAAGTGAAAATAATTTGAAATCGAAACTTATGATAGACATATTAGACAAATGGAGTGCATATGAATTGCATTATATCTGTCTGTCTCAAACATTTTAGCAATTTGATAAGGATATTTGAGAGATACAGACGTCGAGACTAGAATGAAAATGAAGACGATATGAATTGAATTTACGTCAAAATCGTGACCAGAAATGTCCTGTCTTTGAGTTTTTTGGAGAAATATACTACTACTGATTATACGTAGGAGTATAAAATTTATATCATCAAGATGTGCCTCCGCATAGATATTTCTAACTTCACATAAGATTACTTACTAGCCTAAGTTGACATTGAATTGACATCTTGACAAGACCTGACCACACTATCTTTATTCGATATTACTCTGCTTATGTCCTTCAACACAAAATTTCTTCATTAGCTTTCTCCTAAGAAATTAAGATGAAGGAATGAAGTCACAAGAAGAAAATCGAGAATGCATCTGACAGGCTAATTCAACTTTCTTGGCGTATGCTTGTAAAATCAATGTCGAGTTTGCTTTATTAATTTTCATTGATTATTATATATAATACATGTTATGAGATGATTAATTTTGTTTCAGTAGATGTAATGCATAGCATCTATCAATTACGATATTCTTGAGAATTAGAAAAAATTGTACCTCAAGGCTACTGCAAATAAAAATTCTACATTGATTAATAGTCTATTTATGGCATCATTCTTTATCAATTAAGTTTTAATAAAATCTGTTTTGATGCAGATAATATTTCATCATCAAAATATCGTGTAGTATAATAATTGTGCACTTTACCCTTATTTATGATATTTTAGTAAACAGAACATGTTGTGTTTTGTATGTCCTAATTAACAACTTTGATGATACCTACATAATTGCCTAACTAACCATTAAACTTATATATTGTGATTGTTTTCCTCACATAATCAGTGCATTGTACCTTGCTTGCTATTATAATTTATAATTTGAAACATCTCTGCAATATATTTCATTATTTTTAGCATCTGCGGCAATAAACCAAAATTCTATACAGACTCATGTCATGTCATACCTCAACAATTTTCTCGAGCCTATTGCAGACAGCATGACATATATTTCTTGTTACTACTACACACCAGTAAAGAGACAGCCAGTCGAATAAATACATAACAATGTATTTATGTATTGTATTTATTCATCATAGATGCCTAGTGATATATTTCCAGAGATTCGTTCAACTGAAAAATGCAGCAGAGACTCATAAATCCGCAGGATATCAAAAAGCAGTTAGTTACTTTAGTTCTCTAACTCATCTCTCTGTCTCTCGCTTGCTGCCATTAATCTCAGTGGAAGGAAAAAGATGACAGACGAACAGAAAAAGGAAATAAAACAAAAAGAAGGCGAAACTCTTCTGTCTACTTTTTTACTTTATTATTGTCGTCATCGTATAGGCATAATAATTGTTCAGGATTTTTGCAGAAAGGTTTTTTCTTGCTGTATTCCAAGAATGAATAGGAATATCTCTGACCTTCAACAGCGTCACTTTTTGACTATATGTATACATCAAAAGAATGACAAAGATGAGTGAAAAACAAAAACTATGTAGATAACTCGAGAAAACTTTTGTTATTGACGTTATATACATATAGTTCTTTGCTTTATATATAGACATATGCTCCATGTCATAAACAACAAAGCTTTGGTGATGTGAGAAAGTTGAAGAAAAATGATGTAAAGCAAAATTTATTTCCTGTGAAATATCTCTCAGATCTTATATAGATAAAATACTGTTGACTGAGTTGGCAACTATTTCAGAAAACTTTACTCGTACTTTATATTTTCAACATGGAATCTGTCACTTTCAATTTTCAATCCAAGTTCCTTCAATAAAAATTACTCCCACTAACCAATGACACACAGTTAACTATCCCAATTGTCACTTCAAAGACTTTTTACTATAGTATACCTCAAGATAAAAAAAATTTCGGTTCACAAATAGAAAAAAGGAACAGAAGGTTGCAATTACATGTCAAATTGGCAACTTGTCAGTGTCGGTGCTAAGATTCTTCAAGAAGGACCGTCTTCTTTTTATCATAGCACTTTCTTATAGGTGCATGTACTTATTATATGGGTAGGTGGCAGCTAAAAAAGACCTGAGAGAAAAATCGACAAGAAGATATACATTAGACTAAATTACAGTGTACAGTCGTTGCTTTCTAAGAGACCCAGGTAAGAAAGAAACTTTCGTTTCCAAATACCTTAGGGAATAAAACTTTAACGAAGAAGAAGACTCTCTTTCGCTATTCATTATAAACTCAAGGCACCTGCTTATACTTAACTTTCCAATGGCAATAAATAAATATATGGTACATGGCCCATTTTTCTCTTCAAGTGTCAATTTTACACACAATTAGCTTTGTTTCTACAAAAAAAATACTACCTGCTTTATTCAAGTTAAATTGGCTGTGTAACCAGTGTGTGTATTGCCAAAGTTGGAACTTTTTTTACTTTGAAGCTACTAATGTACACAGTATATTTTATTACCTTGTCTAAACCAGAAAATAGGCTGACGTAAAGTAATCTAGCATAACAAATCTCATTACAACTTTTTTTTCTTCTTCTCTATATCAAGTTTCATCAAAAACATTTCCTTGAAAGTTGAGTGATGTTGGTGTTGTTACATTGTACTCTTCTACTAATATTCCATCATCATCATTACAGAAGCTTTCACTGAAATAGTGAAAGGCTTTCACTCACTCTTATTGACTACATCATTATTCTATGCTTATATGCATATTCTAATTTAGAGCAGTTGTTTCAACTTGCATATCATTTGCATGTATATTGGAAATTCCATTTAGTGGTTTTTGATACGCCGGATGAGCAATGTGGATTAAATTAAATTTAGCATTTTCTCTACTATGTATATTGTTCTGTATATTAAATATTAATATAGAAATAAAGGCAGCTTATTTCTTATGCTGAGGGCTAGCTATGTTTTTGTGGAAGTTTCTTATGTAATCGGATTATAGATAAGTCAAGTGAGTGGTTGTCTGTCATACAGTGTTTCTACATTAGCCTACTTCCTTGAGTTGACTGATAAAACTTATTCAAGAGCCATTAAATTATTGTAGACTTTGTAGAGTCATCATGGCGTAAGTTCAATAGTTTTCTATAGTTTGTTTGAAGTCCCAAATACAGCATCAGCAAATAATATCAAAAACTTTTTTGAGTCGAGCAACAAATGTGTCAAGTATATATAAATATTATGGCTTCAACTTTACAAATACATAGTCATACAAGTAGATTTTATTACTTTTGATAACTTGAATAAAGTATAATAAAGTCAAAGTTGAGAGATCTGACATGGAACAACAAAGATCCACTTGAATATTAAGTCTTCACTGATTTATTAGAAAGTACTGTGCCGTATAATTCATTGGTTGTTACGCTGAAAAGATTTTATATTCAGGCAATAATAAAGAGAAGATCACAAGAACTAAAGTTGTATTATGTAACGGCAAAGAGGAAGACATTCATAGCTATTAGTAATAAAATCTGAGTTGAAAGATCTTCATATTATATTTTCTTCTATTGAAATTTGATATTGCCATTATATCACAGAGTACATCAGTACAATATTTAAATAATGCAGTTTGTTGTGCTGATATCTTTCTATAAATTCACTCTATTGTAATTACACAAGAATCAAATATCCTTTTATTCCTTAAGTAGGGCATAACTAAAATAAATGTTGTTCTGTGACAGAAAAACATGATAACTTGAAGTCATGCAGGAAAAAGTAGAAAACGACTGCTAAATAAATGTTGTTCGTGTTACAAGTACTTTTGTATGTTGTCTACTATCTAAAAAAGGTGCTTATCACCACCGAGAAAAACTAGTTGTCTCACACGATTTTTTTTCTTGTACTTTTACTATGAAAGTTTCACAGCTGAAATCTATTATATGTAGACTACTTACGAGTTGTCACGCACCTCAGAAAAAGCTGGAAGCTCATAGACAGCATAATATGTACAAACATACTAATTCTATAGAAGAACTCAATTATCAACCAATTTCAGTCATTCTTCCGAGCTTCCACACCTAATTCAATCATTATTTATATTTACTTGACCACGTTCTCGAAATCAATAATTTAGCTAAAATTCTCAGTTATACATTTCTAGAGCTCTACAGTGTAGAGTCTACACTTATATAACAACTTGTAACAAAAAGCTTTCAGGTTTTAAGCAAACCCGTGTACTCCATTAGTACACATTTCTCATGTAATATCATTATGAGTAGCTAACACGAAATGCAAATTGGAACACACACTTTCACTTTGCTATACCTTTTGTATTTATAACTCATGCATCTCATATACTTTGTATACTTTGTAATAAACACATTATTACATATGGAGATGACAATGAAAGATCAATTTCACTATACTACAATCTTCCAATTACTTCACTCTAAAATGCATCCTTCATAAGCAAACAGTGCCATCAGCTAGAAACTTTAGTAAATGGTGAAAGTTACGGAGTGAGTGAAAATTATCGTTCTTGGCATAGAGTCAAACACGTATGATAAGCAAACAGGACGTGATCATGATGTGAAGCAGCACAGAATACAGTAATCGATACTAACCAAGTTTATTAATCATTAGCACACAACATGACACATCAACACTAAATATCATCTCTCTAGAGCTTTAGCAGAAATAAACTACAGTTTGGTGCAAAGGAAATGATTCTAATAGATAACACTCGATCAACTATTAAAGCATTTAACTGACGTGACAGAGACTCACTTTCTGAAAAGCGTGATAAGAGTTGAAGATCATCAGTGGAAAGAGAAAGTTTGTTGTGAAATTGGAACGTAACATAAAATAAAGATGTGGATCTTTTATTCTATCAACGTAACACAGATGATGGTATGTACTAAAGCTAGTAACACCTCAAGCTAGAACTCTTTAATTTGTAAACTTTTCATTCAACCTAAATATTTTTCTACTACATAAGAAATTCTTAGTATCAACAAAAGTAGCTAATAGACCGTGGAGCATTACTAACACTTATCGGATACATGCTCTGTGTACCAACTAGTTTATGATGGAAAGAAGAATATAGAGAAAATCCACAAGTCTACTTTTAGAGAGTCTGAGAAAATCACTTGACTTTTCTCTTGCTAAAAGTGTATATGAGTGAATTCAATTTTCATCAAGCTGAGGAGCTATTAGTCTAATTTAAGTAGTTTTACAAATTCTACTACATGCATTTAGTTGAAATTTAATGAATAAGGTACTTTGTGTAAAAACTTCTTTTCTACTTACTCTACAAATTAGTAACACACTCAGCTAGTTTTAATGTATCACTGTAACACTTTATATTATGGCAAATGGTAAAAGTTTGAATATTTCCACTCATCCAAGTGAAAATAACAAGAATATTATTCCTAATGACGCTTCCATGTTCATTTCATATGGCTTACATATAATATTCATTCCATATGTAACAATTTGCACTGAAGGTAAAGTGTTGTAGTCAAAGAGAGAGAGAGAGAGAGAGTATAATTTTCTTCAACATTTTTATTGAGTTGTGTTGGCCAAGAGCCAAAATAAACTTGGTGAATTTCACTCAACTCTCCAACAATAAATCAACTAGAAAGCTTATAATATTCTCTGTATGTTGTTTCTATTTTCTGCCTACTATATTTACTAGAAAGAAGATATAAGTTCGATGAACATGAGAATACCATTGCATTTATTGCATCTTGCACTTTTAGTTGCATATCCTGTATTAGAGAGATAGAGAGAGAGAATTTGAGTTATTATGACAGGAATTGGTGGTGAGAGTCTTTCGAGTGGAATTCTCTAGTGTGGAAATTAAGTCTAGACCTACCGGACACTTTGAGTAAATTGGATGTGTTTTCAATGTGTTTATTGACTATGACATCCTTCTATTAACACTAAAGGCTCATAAAAGTGGTCATTCACTAAATATATATATATATTCTTTTGACATATTTCCTTCTTTAGTACTTTCTCTCTTGCCATGATAATAAACTTTTTTCCACACTATACATCATTGGCAAGCTCAAGGTGAAGCTATTGTGCATTATATCTTTTAACTTGACATTTATACTCGGCACGTACTAACATTCAACTTCTTTCTATAATTCTGTATAGTATAAGCTCATACTATATAATAGTGCTACTGATTGGATATAGAATAGAAATACAGTCAAGTATGAAAGTAAGCTACATGTTAATAGAAATGAAATTCAGTCAGCTAATTTTAAAAATTGCAAAAGTGTTGCTAATTACTAACAATTTTTGATAGCATGTAAATTTTTATTGAGTTTCAGGAAATAGATGCAATTTTTGCTTTCATTTGATATAAATAGCCGCTGATGTCAGTAATGAACTTTGACGCATTTTACCATTTGCTTATTCCCATGCTTTACTGTAATAGCACTTTAACTCTTAGCCACCACAAGAATATAAGCTTTGTTTTCTCCCTTAAAAAACTAACTTATATATATACCGATACATTATATTGCATGTTTTGTGTTCATCCAAGAAATAAAGTTTGCCTTGTGTCGAAGATTAAGAACCAAAAAGTACATTTCTATATATAACAAATGCCACAACTAAAGAAAACTAAAGCTGGTTTTAGTGCTCTCATTCGATTCTCTTCTCTCTACTATTACTTCACTTCCTTCCTATTTCACTTTGCAATCTGCATTACTATTTTCTTCTAATATACTTTGCTTTTCCTGAGCTTTGCCCACTACCATTCATCACTTTTTAGGTTCATTTCGTAGTTCTATATTTACCTGTGCTGGGTATGTATGTGTGTACAAAATCTCATTATTTTCTTCTATGTGTGGTTTTTATCTACGAACTTGAGTTTTATTACAAAAGTCATATCATTTCGAAGAAGAAAACCTCCAATGGTTTAAAACTTTTGGGAATTACTACCCTTTTACACTTCACCTACGTCGCTAGAAATGAGTATCATCAGCAAAAGAGAGTACGCAAAATTCTACTTAAATTTTAGTTGTTTTATATGTACATCTCTCTCTCTTATTATCAATGCATATCCTGTTCCAAAAATATATACTATATACATCACATCACCTACATAAGAATGTTGTAAGGAAATTGAGTTTCTTCACGGAAGGAATCCATATTATTATTAGGTGCTTCTCTCAAAATATATTCAAATAGGACTTATAACCTTACAACTTGTAAGAAGTGACTTTTTTCTCACTCCAACTTATAAAATACTTGCTCGTTTCTTATGAGCATAGTTTTGTGCTATGTTCCAACTTTCTCATTTTAGTTTTCATGTCATAAGTCATTGTGGAATTTCCAGGATCTTTGGCTGCCTTCATATGAGAAAAACTAAAATATATACATCGGACGTGGTACAATCTACAATGTAGATTTATGTTCAATATATACAGAGCCTTTTCTTCATTTCTCATTTTTAATAAGAGAAGAAGTGTGATGAGAGACTAGAGGAGATTTTGTGATTCAGAAGGTGAAGAAGAAGAAAGCAAATGAGATATTTTATGTATGAATTGTATGAGAAGTAAACAATTCTCAAATGGAATGAGAGAAGCCAACTTGGTTGGTCTTAGGTTCTTTCAAGCATCATCAGCTTCTCTACCGAAATGTGTACGTGACTTGAACAGCTTTCTCCTCAAGTCATCTGCATGTAAATGTACATAATCCATCTCTCATACTCTTTTACTCATTAAATCCCATGACGAAACTTCAACATCAGTCAAATGCTGACTGATGTCACTGTGGAATGTACACAAACGTCTGCATATATAAGCTTCTGGGAAAAGTGGGACTTGAGAGAGAAGAGAAATAAGTACATAAAATAAATTTATCAAGCTCAACTCACACAACAGCAATGACTAACAACATCAAATTTTGGTGGAATGTTACAGCTTTGAGGCAACATGTTGGCTGAAAAGTTTTCACTGACCTGAATGTTTCACTGCAATGAGGTAAAGACTGTACCGTACAGTAATCTCATTGGTATTATTATATTTCACAGTCTAAAATCCTAAAGTTTCATCAGGTGGCCTAAGGCTCAAAGATTCATCTTCAAATTCCCAAAATAGTACAACAGGAAAGTTTCAAATCATCTCATTATTTACTTTTTGAATGACGTACTTTAAGTACTATGCAATTTGTTGTACAATACATACTTGAGATTTGACTGAAGACAACTTGTGACTCTTTAAACACTTTTGACTTCTTGAGCTATAAATAATGAATGAGTACCTGACTACATAAGTTTCTAATTAATCGTTGTATTATGTAACTCATTTCCAAGAATTTAATGCCATTAAATCTTCAATGTAAATTTTCCACTGTAATGTATGTTGTTGCTATTTATAAGAAATGTTATTTCAGCTTTCGGCTCTTTTTCTTCTTTACTTTTGGCAGGCTTCATGAAACGTAAATTCATTTTCTGGCTAAACTGGAAGGAAAATAACAGGAAAGAGCAACAAACAAAAATTAATATGATGACGCCAGCATGTTTTTTTTTTGCTTACAAAAGAATAAGAATCATCTTCAATTTTGCTATCTTCTTCAACTTGGTTAGTTTACTTGTAAGCAGCCATAAAGAAAGTAACTAACCATGGAGAAGGAAGAAATAATTGAATTTCTAAGTATAAGTGAAAGCAGACTCTATGTGACATGAGAATAATAAACTGTCTTTTGTACATAGACAATTCTATTATTTCTCACTTGGCACTCTCTCTTTTCTCATATACACAAACATATATATATATATATAAAGTCATCTCATCAGTTATACACGTGTAGCCATTCATAGAGACATTAAATGACTATAAAGTGCATAATTATCTCTTGTAAGTGTTTCATTTCACACACAATGCTCAAATTTAGCCTAGCATCAGGCAATATCAGTCAAAATTACAGTGTACTAACACTACTAAGTGGTACTTATATTTTGGAAATTGTCATGATAGTAAAAGGATGAGCAATTATGAATTTAATTGTGTGAAAACGTTGTTACAAAGTTTCTTGTTACTCATCAATAGAAACATTATTTTAAAATGATGCATATGAAAAAGAATCATTTTCAACTGACACTAATGGTCTAGTGGTTAAGCGTTCACTTCATGCGTGCAAGGTCCTGGGTTCAATTCCTTCATAGAGCATAGAACTAGAAACTATTTATTCTTATGAAATAAAATTTTTGTAATCTATAGAAAACATGCAAACAGCTAAAACTATTTTATTTTATTCTCTATAATGTGTGACAGAACTTCATCAGATTGAAGTTATTGATTTACTCTACTAACTCATATGTCACTATTGTGCACTATTATTCATTTCTCTTGTGTAACTCATTCTTTTGTCTCTCCTAGAATGGAAAATCTCCAGAGGCATTTTGCAACTTTCATTTCATTCAAAGCTGTATTTTGATGGGTATATTTACTTTATTGTATTTACGTATTGTTTTTGACTCATAATCAAATCCCTCTAATTAACACATATACACATAAATTAACCAACTGGCGTAATGTATTGATTATGCAATAAGATGATAGATAATTCGTGCGTAATTTTCAGAAAACAATTCAGAATTTGATGACGTATTTCTATATATTTGTGATTGACGTGGTATTTTTTATGAAAGATTTTAGACTAAATTAGAAAGTTTTCATATGGCATAAATTAATGCCAAGCTTAAAATCACTAGAGAGAGAAAAAGTTCGTTTTCTGATTTTTATACAAAAGAACTTTTTCTTTTGTGAATTTTTAGACACTTGTCTATGGTGCTGCTTGAGTGAATTGGTGAATATAAAACTTCATAGTTTTTCTTCTCTCATCTACTTTGCATATGTTACATACATACAACCTTTAGAATTTTTAGTCCCAAGCTGTTCAATGACAGCCTAGTAATTTAGTAGTAGAGACAATATGGAGTGAGAAAAGTAAAGAGTTGAATTTCATTTAAATTATAATAAAAGCTGTGGCAAGCTAAAGTACTTTCTACTAAGAACGGGTAACTCGATGGAATTAAATTTGCATCAACTGCAATCCTCATTCAGTTTCTCGATAAAAAGCCTATAAATAAATCTTCAATAGTTTATAAGCTTACCACGAATGCCACCAAGTTTATATAAAGAAGACAATATTTTAAGTATAAAATATATATAAACCTCTTCAAAAAAGATAAATAGAAAGTCCTATTCATTAAGTTCAAAGTATCTTTTCAAAATCTCTAAATGAATTTAACTAGAAACCTTTCTATTTTGTGTAATTCAAATTCTACGAAGATAATGGTAGCCATATATAGATAGGTTCATTGAGCCAGAATTTACACTTTGAGTTTTTGTGCTATTTGTAGTGGTTTTTAACAAGAATTGCATTGTACTAAATCTCAATTAGTTTCATATTGCTTCACTGCATTGGTTTAATTGAAGAGCATTTGAAGTAGTAGAGCTCATCAATTAGTGCTTAGAAAGGTCTTTACTATTGAAACCACACTACTACTATTTGTCAATTTGAACTATAGTAAACTTTGACATTATTGTCGTGTTTTTCAATTTATTGGAAAGGCGTACGTTTTCCGACTCGACCACAATACTTTATATGTCTCTTGAGCAAAAAAAGCACAGATCATTAATCATTCTTTCTGTTTTCTATTGTCTTAAAATGTAACAAAGACTTGTGAAAGAAGAGTTATGGATAAGTATTGACATATGAAAAAGTCCCACGATTCTATTATTTGGCTTTCTTTTTTCTCTAACTTTCTCCTGAATTTCATGATCTACTTTCTGTTTAATTTATCAGATTTATCTTAGTTTAGAAGTTCAAAGAATTGATGTGCATTAGTATTGATAATGTAGAGTCAATTTCATTTCACTAATATTATTGCTCCGTAAATAAATATAATACTAATTTATTTACAGCGTCATCGCTGTTTCTTTCTATTTCTATATTAACTCCCATAATTTCCTCAAATGGCAAAAAAACAGTCTGCCTTTAATGTCTTTCCTTGGAAATATCCCTAGAGAGTACAAGACAAATAGATAAGGCTGGTACACAAAATGGGAATAGAGTAAGGAAAAAAATACCATTGTATAAATAGGCCGTATATATAAAACAACAAGAGTTATAATGTGAGGAAAGTTCAGGTGTAATTTTCTCAGAAAGTAAGCCAAAAATAATGTAAAAAACATTTGATGAAGAAGAAGAAGAGAAAATGATTGTATCCCGTGTTAGAAGTAAAAAAATTGTGGCATGGCAGAGTGAAGGCAGAAATGATGTGCGAACTAATGTAGTGTGAAATAGGAGCTGATAGACTACTAGAGTAAATTGTGAAAGGTCATTCATTACGGATTGGCCATTGGCCAACAAAATATCAAAAATTCGATTCTCTTATTCTATTCTTAACACATAAGATCAAAACTTGAAGACATGAAATGAGTTGTTCTATTGTAAGAGCCAATCTAAGAAAATTTTTAGTTGCAAATCGAAAAATGATCATTTATCATTGCCACAAGCTGTGACTATTTTTCTCAATCAATGAACCTTAGAATGCTGAATATATTCTCTACTTTAGTGATGAATACTCTTTTCTTCTGAATACACCACGATATAATACATTAATCCAACGCATAATACGTAACAAAGTACAAAAATATGCTTTTGTTAGCTTTCTTCTTTACCATTAATGATGTTGATTTCAGTGTGTGTGTCACACTTTTCTTTGTAGTTTAACTTTGAAACTTGTTATAAATTAGTAATTGAAAATTGACAATATATGACCCAATTTGTGAAGCACATCGTGCAAAAAAGTCTACAAAGTATAACATTAAATTAACCAAAAATTGAGTTTCGTCTTTCACAACTTTTCCTGTAGCATTAGCTAAATTTTCCTTTTGCAAAAGTATTTCATGTTCTACCACAATAAAACAAGATTAAAGAGAGAGAGAGATGCGTTCAATAAAAACTCTATCAAGTATTATATAAAGTTGAACATTGAAAAGTGAAACTTTGTTACTACTGCTGCTATACTTTTTCTATACTTACTTTCACTTCAGTACTTTCTCTCTTCTGTACATCAATATTATATTACTTTGTTACCCTTCTATTTATTCTTGTTGCTTCTTTGACAGAAATAGAATTATTAGAGTATAAAGTTAGGAACTTTTTCTATTGCAGATTAGCCAAGCTAAGCAAATTGGGATGAGATGAGAAAAAAATGTGTGGGCTTGGAATTGACTTTTTGGAGCAATTTGAAAAAAGTTTTTGGAATAATTTAAATGAGTTCTTCTATCCCAATTTTTGGGTTATCTCTTATGAGAAATGAGTATCTAAACAACAAGCTATCAAACGCAGGCGAACTAATCAGAAACAATACTGCAAATGCTTTCCATAAATAATTTTCAGTGGCGTACAATTATGAAAGCAATTGTCTTACCTCAAACCTTGATGACAACACAAATTTTCTTTTCTTCTACTTCAAAAAACTTTCTAAACTTTTCCCTGCAATTAAAGATTATTTATTCTAATTACAAACAGTCCAAAGAAAGCTTTTCTCTTGAAAATTATAAGAGTCTCAAGTTGTCTCACTGCTCCACAAAAATTCTACCAACTCTTCTCCTATTTTACTAGTTTCTTTTCTATTACTAATTCAATGTCTAATTAAGTGTATTAAGTACAACTTTTACAATGCAAACTGTCAATCAATTACTCTTTATAATTTTCACAGTGAGTATAGATAGAGAACCAAATAGAACTTTCTTTTGTAGAGCGGATAAACTTTTTTCAACTTGTTGTCAGCACCAAGTTCAAGACTGAACTGAGAATATAAGTTGAGTTTCACACTGGGAAAAGAAGTGATTCTCTCTCTCTGAACTTTCCAACAAGAAAAGGGTAGTAACAGCGTTTCAAGCGTTGGAATGAAAGTTCTCTTTTGGAAAAGGCAATGAAATGAAAGCATCATCGTACCTACATATATATGCTATGTTATATGTGCATCTCTTGTTGGAAACATAACCTTTATATAACGATAAACAGGTTATGTGTGCAAAGCTGTCATAATCCTTTGTATATAATATGTAGAGCATCTGTATATCTTTCTTCTCAAATTCCCAGGGAAAAGAATGGACATTGGACACACTATATATATATACTTATTCCACTGTTTGTGCTAAAATATCCCACGACCTTTGGCTCGTTGACTATTTACATATACAACACAAATACAACAAGCTCAATATATTGCATGCTGACAGCAATTTCACTATTAATCTTGTCCACAACTCACCACTATATATATATTTTTTACATGCATGATAATAATAACACTACTAGATTTTTAGTACTTTCTCTCCTCGTCGTTTATAGTTTATTTACGAGGCTGTCTGAACAAATTTTCGCCATTACTGTTTTGAATTGTTGAAGGATTCTTCTTTTCGTCATGAGACGACATGTTGTATAGGAAATTGTAGGTATATAATTCAGGAGAATTTTTTCATGTTTTCATGGAAAGCACTTTGCATTTAATCTTCATACGACGTGTGTGAGAGAAACAAGGTGAGTTTTTTGGTGTCATGTCGTCATGCTTGGATATGTTTCCATAAAATTTTTATGGATGCATTGATGGATGTAAAAGCTATCTATATATGTCCTTGTGTGTTCTAATCTTTAAAGATGTGAAAAACAGATCACTTTATTACACAAGAGAAAAACAAAATCTGAGATACATTTGAGGCGTCTTAGAATTTGATATGCATGACAGACTTTTTTTAGCTTACCTTAGAAAGAAAATAAAATGCAAAAAGGAAGAGGATTATGAAATACAAATGTGCTTTTCTTCTGATTCACGACGTGCAATTTGATTTTCATTTCATGAATACGAATATATTTACCAAAGTTTTATTTCTTATGTCTTTCTATCGAAAAAGGTAGTCTGCTCGACAAGAAGCAGTATACATATATCTGCTGTTGAAGAAGAAGAAGTTATAAAATTTGAGGAATATGACATGGCCTTCGTTTGATATGATATCTTGTGCACATTATGTATATAGATTCTACATCAGTTCTTTTTTAAGTTGTCTATTCTCTCTCTCTTTCTGCTCTCAAGGCTTCAATCGCCAAAAAGAGTCTCAATACTAAAAGTTTATTGCCAAAAATTGCATCGATATTCAGTCTCTTCTTCGGAGCAAAATGCCACTGGCACAATTCTCTTATCTCTACTACTACGGACTGAATTTTTGAGTAGAGTCACCAACTATACTGTGTGTGTTTTAGTCAAAGAATTACCATATAAATTTGACGAGGGAGTTTACACTATCAGGAAACAATTTTTCTTTACCGTGTGTATCTTTCGAGTTTTATCGTTGAGTGCATCTACTTATGCAGATCTAGTGTATAGTTTTCAGTCTAGAGACGGAAATGAAGAAAAAGTTTTAGTAAATTTATATAAACAATGAAGACGAGAAAAGGAAAATCGCTTTTAGTGCAATAATGCTGCAAAAGTTGGAAACTTTAGAAAAGAATGTTAATATTGAGTTGTGTAATATTTGCCTTGAAAAAATCAATCTCGAAAAAAATCTGAAGAAAGTTTTAAACTATCATTGCTTGTAGCGTAACACGTGTATCAAGTTATTTATTTTCTTGTCACAAACTGCACAAGAGAACTATGATGAAGGAAACTTTTTTTAAAAAAAAATTCAACATTTCCTGTCTGCAGTTGCTTTGGTCTGTCTATGTCCATTCGAAAGTTTTTAACATTGAGTAAAGTCTTTCCTTTGGTTTTTTCTTGTTGTATAGTATTGTGTAATTTTGACAAGGTCGCACGCGAAGAGTAATAAAAGTTGAAAACATCATCATCTTCTTCAATCTCTATACACTACATATGTTCAGTGGCTTGGCTTCCAAAAAAAAGTTTTTTCTCTCTCTATCATATTTCATACTTTAAGCTTCTTCGAAATCCTTTCTCACGTTGATCTCCTCTCCTCTTGAGTAATACTCAAGAGTCAGATCAGAAAACAAATAGCAGAAACAAGTGAAAGTTCTCTTTCACTGTAATAAAGATTAAAGTTACATAACATATGATGCTGACCTTGTGTCCGTCATTCATGGGAATTTTGTAAACTTGCAGTATGAAGAAATGAGCAAATAACTGATGAAAATGTCAAGCTTGCAATCCTATTGTAGCTAAAGGCAAATGTCTATTGAGTATAGCTAAGCACGTGTTTTTAAGTAATCAAATGAAACAACCTAGATATAATATAGCTTACATAATTAATTACAAAAAGAGCTACTAGTATATACGATGCACTCAAATTTAATTTTGCACAATTTAATTTACAACTGTTGTACATCTGTGATTTTACCCTTTGAGTAGCCTCGTATACCTTTGCGCATACAGACACACTAATTTATTTCTCTGTATATACGGACATGTTGACTCTATATACTTCCACTAGAGTAACTTATTGTCATTTGAAATGAGTTTTAGAAGACTAAACTTATTAGCATGAAAAGAACCATAAAGCCTCTTCATGCTTTACATTGCATATATAGCTTCATTCTATATTATTATGAAGCCTTAAAGTGGACTAAGCTTATAAAAGTGAATTGTGAATGAAACTACAAAAGGAGAGTTACATTCAAAAAGAGTTTCTTTCAAGTGCAGATGACATTCTGTATATTCTTTAGACTTTACACTCAATTCCTATATATACTGATTCACTTTCTTCTACAAGCCAGAGAAAACTGTTACAACTGTCGTCTACAAGAAAGAGAGGAATTTGATATAAAACATTTTACTTTGTGACTAGACAACATTTATATGTTGAGAACAACCGGATCTTTGTATAATGCCACTTAATATACTTTTTCTTTGGTTCAGTTCATTCACTTTGGAGTCTGAGTTATCTGCATAACTATCTTTTGATAATATGCATCTACTACTTTGTACGACACTCAAGCATAAAAATATTATACAGTCTCTCACATCTCATCGTCTTTCAACAAGTTTTTCTTATAATACTCGTTCAAGGATATATGTGGGAAAGACATGAAATGGAAATACCTGGAAAATGTACTCTCTCTATGACATATATACCTATATTGATATCATATATGTATACTGAGTAATATTCGCAATATTGCAATATATATACTCGAAATTTTCCACTTCACTCCAATTCTATTTATACAAGTTATTTATTTTTACTCCTACCTGATTTACAACTCAATTATTGAACAATGTAGGTTAGAGTTATATTTAATACTTTGAGTATTGGATAGAAAACAAGGAAATTCATTTAGTGAGCAATGAGTATATCCTGGTTGTTGTTTTTAGAGATACTCATAAATTCTTCTTAAATCAAGTTACTTATTAAATCAAGGAGCTCTATATATACTAGTGTAGATATTGGTTGCATCGTCTAGTACCTATATTATATAACGTCAAACAAATATATGACATTTCGTAGATAGAAAATAGATAGTATAAGAAACGAAATCTATCGATCATTGCAAAATGTCAAATATATTTCATAACTATTGTGCAGCATAAACTAGACGACAAAGCTGGAAGACATATAACAAGACAAATAGTAGCAATTTTGTGCAACAATATGTAATATCCGGTGTCCTACATACAATAAACTGCCCAAAATCATGTCAACATGTTATCAGAAAATGAAGCCAATACTACTCATATATAATTCTTTGACGTCAACAATATTTTTGCTTATATATAAAAGTAATACAAATCTTGTTGTAAATTGTTATCAAGAATCTATTGAAGTCTTTTTAGTAGGCAAAAAGGGGTACTATGAGAAAAAGGCCACAATAAGTTACATACTTTTTGTAATTCAGTATTTTCTTCCTGTGCAAGTGACAGAATTGTAAATAAATACAAAGTCTAACATCTGGATTGCCAAAATGTATTCTCAAATTGTGTGATTTGAATACTACAAGATCTTGAGACGACGAGACACAGCTGCGTGACCCTTATATAGAAGATTCTTTTTTCTTTTAAAGTCGCGTTGACATAAGGATCACGTCAGGCGTTTACTGCATACATACTATATATTTCTAATATTGAAAAAGAAAAGAGCAATAATTGTATATTGTATACATATACAATAACTTTCTGAAGAAGGAAGTAAGCAATTTTGTTCCAAATGGAAGTTGGCTGTAGTAGTGTCTCTACTCTATCTCCTGTCTCTGTCAACAAGCCTAAATAGAAATATAGAAAGCTACTTACAGCTAGTAACCTTTCCTTAGTTTCTTTTTATCAAATTCAATCTGCTGAACAATACTTTTACTTTATACGTATATACACCTCAAAAAATTCGTTTTAATAAAAAATACATTGCCATTTGCTACAACACAAAACCATAAGAAAAAATGCCAAATCAAAAGTGTAATAAACATGAATGTTACAGCAATAAAGCTTTTATAATCACTTTTTACATTACATCGTATTTTACTTTCAGAAGGTCATTTTATTACCAGACTCTTTACTATAAAGTATAGGTCGAATCAAATTGTTTTAATGTCGTTTCCCTTCCTGGGTCTCAAAGTCTAATTATTTTAATCATAACGTGGTCAAACGTCTGGGGTCTGGTCGCAACAACGATATTACGTGACAAAGCTCTAAACCCTGTGGCTATGATATGACTTACTCTCTGTAATATTTCCATTACATACATACAACTTTTCTATAGAAAATGCACATAAAACTGATATCCCGTTGAGTTCAAAGGAGAGAACTCTCAAGGACCAAATAAATGTCATAATAGTTTTATGTGCATGTGTTTACAAAATTTCCTACCAAAAGACTGAAGCAATGAGCCCTATAATTTGTATTATGAGATAAACAGCAAAACTTCAAATTTCAAAGACTTTTCCTTTTGCCACAAATTGACAAAAGTGAAGTGACACAGTAATTTTGTAGGTGCCCTTGAAATAATAAAAGTCAAACTATTTGAAACTATAGAGAGAGGTTTAGAGCGTAATAATTATGTGAATTGACTTCCTTTAATAACAAATTAAGCATTATTGTAGGTAAATATACAGTAGGCTCAAATATAAAGTATTTTAATATTCTTCCTTGATTGTGTACTTATAATGAGCTCATTACTTAAGTAAAGTAACTACTGATTTCATTTTGGTGGCTTCAAGGCTTCAATACTTCACTAAAAGTCTTTGAAGTCACTTTGATAGAGAATAAAACTGTTGGTAATAAAGATCCTTGAAATAATGTAAAAGAAATATGTTGTAGATAGTTACAACATGAAAATTTGTGTGCCTCAAAGTCATAGAATAATAATATGTAATAGCAAACAGATTCACGTCATCATATTGCCTTTTCATCCAAAAATAACAAATTAGAGAGAAAAGAAAGCTCTCAAGAGTCAAATTTCTGTTGAGCATTATATATTCACCATATATACTACTTGATTCATTCTATCCTCAAGTCAAACTCAAGAAAAGTCAACTTGGGTTTTTCTATAAAATCTCTTCTTTTGAACTTGTCATATTCTATTAGTACAACAATGTGCTATATGGCATTACTTAAGAATCTACATGATGTCCTTTGGCACTTTTTGCTTTCTTAAAACAACCCACATAATACTATTTTATGGTTAAGGTCAATAGTTATGTTTTGTGAAATAGTGAAAGTATCTTATTCACAAACTATAAAGGCACTTCTTAAAAAGACTTTTGACTATAAGAAGATGCATTAGCAAAAGGGAAAGAACAATGTGCATGGAGCATGACTTCAAAAGCTGTCAAGCTTTCAGTTTGCACGTCACTCAAAGCGTTACTATATACTCCACATTTGTACATATATACCCAATGGCTATATAGAGAAAAGATTGCCTACTACTATTACTTACTCAAGAGAAGGAAAAGGAAAAATGCTCAGTCGGAAAAAGAAACTCTCTAGATTTCTAAAGATCTACTAACATATAAAGAAGGAGACAAGAAACCCGTTGAGAATTAGTTGAAAATCCCTAGTCCATCAACTTTTTGAAAAAGTATTTTCTTCTCATCTCACTTTCAGAGACAGTATACACAACTTTCTCCAACGAGCAAGAAAAGAAAAAGACAGATACAAGAGACCACACTTTTTTTTCTCTTCACCAAGTTTTTTTTTGTCACCTTGTACTTGTCTTTCTCACTCTGCCTCTCATTTCTTAAGAAGTAAGCCACTGGAATACTGAAACCTAAAGCTAACTTAAAAGAGCTACATATATAAAAAGTTAGTACACGTAATGATTTCATTTCAAATTGAAAAACTTTTTTCTGCATGGTGACTCTACAAGCCAAAAACAGAAGGGGGTAAAAAAGGAATTAGATGTAATAATAAGCTCGTTACGTTGTACAAAAAGTCTTTATAGACTTTTGGAACAACTACGTAAAGTACGAGCGAACGTGTTGAGACCAAAAATGATTTCTTTCCACTTCATTTTAGTTTGTGGTCTATTCTGGTCTTAACTTTGCAAACTAAATAAGTCTCTCGGAAGTCTCTCTGTCTAATTTAGTTTCCTTCTTCATGTGGTCGACTCACACTTCATTTTACATTTGTCGAGTGTCAACATCAACGTGAGAAGATGTGATGTGTGATGTTATATATTCTCAACCTTGGAAATCTCATTTCTCTTCTTGTCCTCTTGTAGAGATATTCAGCTACACTAAACCAATGCTTAGAGAACGTGCTCAACATAGTTGAGTAGTATAGAAGACAACTTGGAAAATCATTACTATGATATATGTTAACTTTTCAAGTCCCTGATGCAAAGATCGTAAAAGCTTACAAACGACTCACCGTGGAATTGAATTTGTGACAATACAACCATCTGAAAAAGAGAAGCGCTTTTATAACCAGATATATAGAGACCAAGTCAAGTCACCACACAAATAATATGCCAGTATAGAGAGTGTCATGTGTAAAAAGAAGTTGAGACGAGAGAAAGAGAGAAGTTTAGAGAGAGATTTTTTTGGTAAACGATTTTCTACGTGAGAGACGTGAGATATAAAAAAAGTTTGAGTGAAGGGTATATAGGACAGGTATATAGTTAGTATATACTTTATTATGAATTACTTTTAGCATATATAGTGTAAAGTCATTCTTCAGATTAGAGAGAAACTGCCAACCAACGCAAACTTCTTTTTGTATTTTAGTATTCATGACATAAAGTTTAGACTACCTTTTCTTCACACACATATAGTACGACAGAAAATAATGAGGTAATAATCAGCTTGCCTGCCACGGAATATAATATATTACTAAATTAATTAAATTTGACAATGCCTTGTAAGAAATATAATTTTGAAAGGTTGCTCATTAATTGAAATTCAATATAAATTTGGGACAATGACGAGAACTTTGAAATTAGACACTAATGAGAACTTTATTATTTGTCTTGAATATTAGTTTACATACAACAAGAGTTTTGGTGTGAAAAGTACATTTGTCATTGTCACATTCTTCTCCTTATACAAGATTGGCAGTGACTTTGATATTGTTAAGATTTGCTACTAACGTCATTATCGCAAAGACGAAATAAACTTTTGTCAAGGACATAATAAAATAGAGGGACAATGAACCAAAAAGTTATTGCAATTTAACTCTTTTCAAATCTTTGCATTTGACATTTTCTTGGATATCTAGCTACACTAGAGTTATAAAAATATAATGGAAACTTAAGTCACTTGAGACTAATCTTAACATATGTATTTCCATTCTTCACTAACAAATTGAATATGTCAATTGTCACGAGTTTCTAATTGGACTCGCTACAAGTACTTAGCATAATAAGACTTGTATTATATAAACTAACATGAATATAAAACTTTGAGAATTTCAAGTGCTTAGAAAGTGGAGAAAGTTTCTAGAATTTCTTAGAAGGTCACAAGCGCAAGTCGTGACTTTATTGTTGACTTTCTTTAACCACAAGACTTTATTGTTAGAAATACATGTATATATATTCATTAAAGTTGTTAATAAGAAGTTTGCCGTCTCTTAATAATAATAATTTGGTGTTGCTGTAACTTATTCAATTTTGATGTATGAGAAGGTTACATAAACTTTATCTAGAAATTTCTACGTACGTTTTTCTACCTAACACTTTGTCACTTTACTCAAGCTTGTCAAACACTACACGTGACTTGGCCTATGATTTGGATCTTTGAGAAAGCATTCTTCTTTACTTTATTTTGAGGCACTTTAGAGGAGAGAGAGAAAGGTTTCTTCTTGTATGATTTGTGGCCTCGATGCTTCTTAGTCCCATGTTATTTACTAATAGGGTTACAAGGGTTTTTCTTAGAAGCTCATGTTGTACACAAATAAAATCTTCTTTTTGTGTAGGAGGACAAAGTAAATAGCTTTGAGTAATTGATTTTGAGGGCAAAATTCTCACATAGACCTGGATAAATTTAGTTGAGTAAATACAATGACAATAATAAGATCATGACCTTTCATTTCAAATTTTGTAATTTAAGTTGTCACATACTAAAATGTAAGGACAAGTGTACTATACATATAAGTACATTCGTTTTGATGTCAATTTTTTATCAAATAATTTCCAATCAACTGATAATAATCAATCAAAATGTATGTTGAGTATTTCAGTGATATTGGTTTTAATCTGTAGTAGCAAAGCATAAATCAACACTTGACAGCTCATACACAATGAGAAATTGATAACATTTTTTTTATCATTGTCACATAATTTATTAAAGCTTATTGATTTGTACTAATTTAACTAAGGCATTGTTGCAGAAAAGTAAATTGAAAGTAGTTGTCATTTTTACGTTCCAAGATGTGGTCAATTTTAAAACTATTGTCAATTTTAGTGTACCTTGCTCTAGTTTCAGGGCAAGTAGTTGGAAAAGGATGTGAGAAAAAAGTATTTTCTGATGGTGGCATTGTCTGTATGTGTAACTCTACTTATTGTGACACATTTGACCCACTTCCAGAAATTATTCCAAGAGGACAAATTCTTCATTTTGTATCTACAAAATCTGGAAAAAGATTTGAGAAAACAACTTATTTTGTTGGAGATACTGATTTGTCGACAACGACTGAAGCTACTGAAGCAGAAAATAATCAAGAAGGTCCATCAGTCAGAGCTGATTTTCTTATTGATAGAGAGAAAAAGTATATAGAAAATACTGATTTTTTATATATATGAGTAAATAATGTAAAATTTTGGGAGTAGATATCAACCTATAATGAGATTTGGTGGTGCTTTCACTGATGCTACTGGTATTAATTTAAATATATTGGAAGAGCAAGGAGATGAGTTTTTGGTGAATGCAACTTTAGAGTATGGAGAAATTAGATCATTTTATAAAGAAATATTCGAAATCTCCAAAATTATTTATTCTTAATTTAGAGCTTATTTTGGTGAAAGTGGCCTGAATTACACAGTAGGACGAGTTCCTATCGGAGGTGCTGATTTTAGTAATCGAAGTTATTCATTATGTGACGATTGCGATGGACATTTACGAAATTTTAATTTGACATACGATGACTTTGATTTCAAGGTATTTTACGAATAATATGGCTGTGTGTTAGTTTGTAATTCAAATTTTTATACAGATTCCTTATATTGAAAGAGCAAAGAAATTATTTCCAGATTTAAAATTATTTGCTAGTCCTTGGAGTATGCCAATTTGGATGAAAGGTTTTTATTATTGTATATGCACAAAATCCTTAATAAAAATTTTAATATTGAATTTGTAAAACAGATCCACCAACTTGGAATGGAACTACATCACTAAAGTTGGAATATTATGGACTCTATGCTGAGTATCTTATTAAATTTTTGGAAGAGTATAAAAAACTTGGAATTAATTTTTGGGCAATTACAATTCAAAATGAACCAACGCATGGTTATTACATATAGTCCTTAATTGAGTTTGACTTTTTTCTCAAACTTTTTTTGACTTTTCAGGCTATTTAATTCCTGCTGGATGGAACGGTTGCGGTTGGAATGCAACTTCACAGAATCATTTTATTCAACATGAATTTGGTCCACGTTTAGTAACTTATTTTCCTGATGTACAACTAATTATTATGGATGATCAAAGATTTTCTATTCAACCATGGACTCGAACAGTAATACATTTCAATCCAGTGATACAATATTAACTGATTTTTTAATTGTCTTGTATTATTATTATTAGATGCTGACAGACCCAGAAACTGCAAAATATATTTCTGGAATTGGTGTACACTGGTATGGAAATTTTTATACTATTCCTTTGCCATTGGACGTAAGCAATACAGAATTTCCAGATTATTGGATAATCAACACAGAAGCTTGTGTTGGTTGGTTCCCTGGTACTAAAATCTTAACTTTTTTAATTTGTGACATGCAGTTCTTAGATTTCCCTTGATTTAATAATTTATAGGAGTACCAGCCGTTGTACTTGGCTCATGGGAGAGAGCAGAAATATATGCTCATAATATTATTGAAGATTTCAATCATTGGGTTAGCTCAAAAGCTTTTCTCATATTGCTTATTATCTAATTGATTTATTGTAAATCAGGTTCGAGGATGGGTTGAATGGAACTTGATTTTAGACATGGATGGAGGTCCAAATTATGCACAAAATGCAGTTGATGCTCCCATTATTGCCAATTTGTACGTAAACTTATTTTAAGATATATTAACTTAATTCTATAATTTGTTCTTTTCTTAATATAGTGAGGAAGGAGAAATTTACAAACAACCAATGTATTACGTATTAGCTCACTTTACAAGATTTCTAGTTGAAGGCTCTCATAGAATAGCCAGAGGAGGTTGGGAACAAAATGGTTTAGAAATTCTATCTGTAGAACGACCTGATGGGAAAATAGTTGTTAATGTTTATAATCCGTAAGTATACTTTTATAAATATTTTAAAAATTTTCTTTAACTTTTAGTTCATTATAGAAAAGCAAGTTCTGTTCTTTTTAAATTACGGGACTCATATGGTGGATGGTTCCAAATTAATCTTGAAGCAAGATCTATCAATACTTTTGTCTACACAGACTTAAACACTGGGCCAACTACAACAGCACCTTCAACTCAAAGCACTGGTGTTATTTCTACACAACCCATTATTTTCTTACTAATCGTCTCTATTCTTTACTCCTTAATGTTCTCTTAAAAATAAATAAGTTTAATTATAAAAAAATAAATCTTACACAATAACGACCTGAGAGAATCTTTTGACAATTTATTACACGTTTATAATATCAATTTGTCGCACAGTTTGTAATACACTACCTTTGTTCTAGTGGAAGCAAATCTTTACTAGATAACATAGTAGGTTAGGTAGCAATATTATCTGATTTCTTAAGATGAGCATAATAATTTTTCTGCTGCACCTGCGACTCATAACAATAACAATAAACTAAATACTTTACGAGCCTGTCATTGCCTTTAATGGAGAGTTGTACATTTTGTTCATTAAATGTGAACAAATGCCTTGCTACATTGAAAAAGTAGGACACTAAATATATTTTCACATTAATGAAATACGCTAATGGATACAGTATCAACAGAAGCTATTAAAACGTGACAATTTGACATTAGCCAAGTTGTTGTAAGAAAATAATTGGAAAATTGTATAATGTGGAAGCAGAGAGACATTTTAGAATTTTAATCCTATTACATACATACACATATCTATAAAATTATAAATACTACACATTTCACCACATTTACAAGTTATGTGTGCTTCACAGGCTGTAGCATTTATATAAATTATACACTGTGTGTAGTAATAGCAAATTATATATCTTCTAAACTGTAACACATTAAAATGATTCACTCTCTTTGCTATGAAATTATCTATTCTAAAAAGCTACATATATATGTGTACTGAACTGACATACATGATGACATGTGGTTAGTTTCACAGAATGCCATTAGTCTCTTTGCAATTTGGAATGTTTTTCAAGAGAGAACTAAATCCTCTTTGACTAGAACAGAATGTCGTCGTGTCTTCTTCTCTCAAATATATAGATTTTTAGTTGTGTGACAATTGAAGTATAGAGAAGGTGAGGAAATCTGAGAAATATATAAATCAGCTTAGAAAAGATTTATTTGTGCTATACATACAAAATCCATTGCCAAATATACATGTTAGTGTGTATGTACATATATTATGGGGATCCTTGAAAACTTTATATTGATGAATAGAATTGCAAAAAATATGTAATTTATGCTGTATGTTGAATAAAATGCTATGCAGAGAAAGCACCCATAATTTTAATTTAAATAAATATACTAGAATTTTCTAGTATAACATATGAAAATGGCATATAGAAGTCAATAATTCTCAATTTGACATTCACTTCCTTACTATATATAAAAGCATGTAGAACAAAATGTTCAACTGAACGGAAGTGGTTGACATCTAAAACTCTGCTATATGGTTCACCGCATTTGATACTTATGACAAGAGAAAATTTATAAGTATATATTCCTTATGATTGATGAGCAGTGTACTCTCAGTGAGTAAATAAATTCCATCCCAGTTGTTTTCTACTACATCAAATCAAAAAGCAATTTTACAAAAAATGTCACCTACCAAATTTTTTAGTATTTTCTGGTCCATTGCAATAATGTTGTGTGCTTTATTCACTTTGGAAATATCCGCAAGAAAAAGACAGCATAGAATAATGGATGCAACAAGAATAATCTCACAGAGAGGAAAAGACATCAACAAGAAAATTGTATGTATTATATAATTTAAAAAACAATAAGTAATCAGATTTATTTTTCACTATATAAAAAAACTACACTTTGTATTTTGTAAACACTTAGGAACATGTCAAATACAATCGACCAACTCAACAACAACAACAAATCAAATATATTCCAAGAAGATATTACTAAGAGTTAACATTATATTTCTTCATCTATAACAGGAATATATATACATTGAAAAAACTATGTTGCAAAATAATACATTGACAAATATGATATTAAATAAAACTTAATACATTTCTGTAAATTACTACTAATAAAATGTCAAATACATGAGAATATTTAAGTATTGTAGATATAATTCTTTTAGCACAGCTGATAAGATGATACAATGTCATTCATTCCCAAAACAGTGAAATCATTATGCATGAAAGATCCTGGAGCATAGCGAACACATTTCCCTTGACATCTCTTATGTTCACATAATATAACACATTGTCCATTAGTATTAATTGAAGAAATTCTGTCTGTCCATGCAGCAGTTAGATCCAAGCACCTTTTGAAATTGAGCAATGTCTTTGATTCTCCTAAATAAATGAAGCAGATAAACATAGCATATTTTTTTGGTTAGAAGCCGGGTCAAAAGATGGGCGAACTTGAGTTGTAACCGTAAATCTGATCTCGGTTAGAAGCTTCGGGGAAAAAGTCCGATATTGAATAGACGCCACGAGCTTTTAACCGAGAAAATACGGTAGATTAGGTTTTGTTAGCCAATCCACAATATTATATATTAAAAACTATTTTCTTACCATCAAAATTAATATCAGAAAATACTTTAATTCCTCCTTCACTGTTTCCAATCAAGAGCAAGATGCCAATCACAATTGTTGCAAAAGTTGTGCACTTCATTATTGTAGTGTAGTGGGATCTTTGGCCAGTGAACTTTTTTGTTGGAGTTCAACTTTCAAGTGTCAAGGACAATATGTAATTTTATACTATTTTGTTTTTCTACCCACAACATTTTTTTCTTGGACGAAAAGCTTTTACTTTAGTCCAGACACTAGACTATATTATTATCTCTATCTCCAGCTCTAGCGAGAGCTTTTAGACAAATTCTCAGAAAAAAGTCTCAACTCAATCCTTATCTATTTATAAAGCAACATATTTTTCGTTGTCCATGCAAGATTTTCTTTTTCTGACTTTTTACTCAAAAACTATACTCTCTATATTGTATATTATAGCATCTAACAAGCAAAACAAACAATATTATTATTACATTGTAGCAGTTCGTGACAAAGGACAGTTTTTATTCTTAGATCATTTTAAATTTATCTCTCAACTCTTTCTGATCTCTTTTGCTTCGAATCAATGAATCGATTGTATGTCTACAAAAGCTGTTGTATATAAGATGAGATTGCGAAAGGGCTTTTCGCAACATATCTATTTATATACTACGTAGTTCTTGTATAAAATATATAGCTTAAGTGATGATGATGATGATCTTATCTCTAAATGATTCATGCAAGACAATTTTTCACTTTAGACTCTTGACACCTAATGAATGAAAAAAGTAGATCAGATGTGTATAAGATAATAAATTGACATCTGGAAGATTGAAGATCACATCTTTTTTCAAATCTCACAATCAATAACAAGAAGAGAGACGGAGAAGAAGAAAGTCAAGCACCTCTCGTGTGTATACTAAAAAAAAGTGTCTCAGATGACCCGTCAAAAATATACAATGGGTTCTATACTTTGTTGTTTTATTTGTTGTAAAAAGTTTGATGGTGAAGACGAAGGTATTATTAGTGAAGCTTATAATGAAAAAAGCTATATTTTTGACCGAGGATTTACATTGGTTAACCCTTTACCTTCACATAATAATAGTGGTGGTGGTAGTAGTAGTCGAGCTTTAATCCGAAGCAATCAGTATAAGAAAAAAGGAGGACAATATTTACCAAATTATTTTAGTTTTAGAACACTTCCAAGAAGAAGAATTGTTTTTTCAGAAGCTTTATCTGATGTGACAGAAGAGGAGACTAGTATAACTTCGACTGATACAACAACAGGGTCTCCTTCTATTTCAATTCAGTTGCATGAAACAGAGCTCAAGTTGGATGAATAATAATAATATTACAACAATAATATGTGCATATTATTACAACGATAAACAAAAAAAGTGTATTGACTTGTGTTAAATTTTAATCCATTTGAGAATTTTTCTTGCTACCGACGACAAGTTGAATATTTTCATTCTGTGTTGACATTATATTATTTTTAAGAAGCCAAAAGAATGCAGAAAATTAGTGCATTTCAAGTGATACTTGTACTTATAATTATAGCTCATTATTGTTTTTATGGACGATCATCTGTGACAATGGCATGGCCATTACCAGCAAGGCATAAGGTAATTAACAAAAAATTTAAATTTAATTATGAATCCTTACTTAACTATTCTAAATATTATATTATTAGGATGTGTCGACAGAAATATCTCCCGAAATCCTGAGTGCAAATTCATCATTAATTCCACCACCAAATGAAGAAGAAGATGGAGAAGCCACATTAGATGCTTTAGAAATAGATGAAATGTATCGTTATTATGATGAATATGGAGAAGATTCTGATGACGAGGAGGAAGAAGAATTTGACCTCAGTAGCCTTATTGATATATAATACAATTTATTTAAATGTAAATGTATATTGTTTTATTCTACAATCTCTTCACATCATGTTAATATTATTATTTAAAAGATTTTATATTATTATAAGACAATTAAGAATTTTTAAAATAATGCAATATAAAGATAGAAGAGAGTAATGAATATCATTGTAAAAGAAGTACTAGATAAATTACTAGCAGAGTTTCCAGGACCTGAAGGCGTACCACATTCACCATTAATAGGTTGTAAATTATTATCATTACAGACACAAATAGCAGTTTGTTGTCCTTCCTGTATGCGACATGTTGTACCAGTCCTGCATTGTAATTGTTTACCATTAACTGGAGAAATATCGCATGGCTGTCCTGCAACAGCTACACATCTTTCTCTCTCAAATATTTGATTAGCATCATCTTCACAACCACATGTATTTCTTTGCTCACCATCATTTTTACATTCATAGAATAAATAACTATTACATTCATCAGACTCTGGATTACATGTGTAATTATAATTTAGAAAACATTTTGTTAAATCTGATTGGTGAGAACCATAGCTCGGTCCTTTACATTGACAAATATTAGTATTACTGGTACATTCAACATTAGGACTACCAACACAATCATCAATTGAGCTACATTCTGTTCCAATCTTAGAAAGGCAAATAGTATTAGCACCATTAGCAATATACTTATCGCTACATTCACAAGTTCCATCATTACCACAAGTCAAATGATCTGCTTCATTACAGTCACCTTCTCTACATTGACCACCAATAGCAACTTTACATTGAGATAGATCAGTTGAAGCAGAAAAGCCTGAGTCACACAAACATCTTCCATTATGACAATCAGCATTTTCAACACAAGTAAATTCTTCATCATTTGTTGTACATTGCTGATTAATTTTAATATGACATGTTCGAGTTGCTTCATTAGGAACATATTGTGATGAACAACCACATTTCTTGGTTGTGCCATCATCATTACAAATTAAATTGTTGGCGCAGTCATTATTTCCTGAACAAACTATACCAAATCCAGCTTTACATCTTTTATCAGCGCCTTCAGTATAGTTTGATTTGCATTGACAAATATCATCAATACATTCAGCATTTGGAGTACATTCTCGTTTAGTTGTAGAGTCAAAACGATTTACACAGCTACCTATATTTATAATATGAAGATGAAATAGGTGATATAATTTTAATAATTTACTCAAGTTTTTTTAGTACGACTTACCTCCTGCTAGTGGTCTACATTTCAATTGCTCTGGATCCGGATCCCAATAATTAAATATTGGCTCATCATAATCACATAAACAGCGACCATAAGTACAAGTAAGAAAACTCTCAACGTCACAATCTTCATCTCTTGAGCATCTTCCTCTTTCAATTAATTTACATGTTTGATTAACTTGTTTATATTGCCCAACGCATGAGCAAGTTCCATGAAGACAGACTGAATTGTCAGCACAGAGTAATGGATGTTCTACATCAGATTGCTCAAAACAACTTTTTCCAACGTGTGAGACACAAATATCTCTTGAAAAATCACGAGTTGTTCCCCCTTTGCATTTACAAATTTTTAGATTAGTAGACTCTTCTAAACAATCCAGATGCTTAAATGAATTGCAACAATCTTGAGTCTCTGTACAATTCTCTGCAACAGTACTACATGGTTGTTGAAAGTCTCGATTGGCATTGGCTACATTGCTTAATGAGACAGTGATGAGAAGAATCACTAATGAAAGTGACACCTGCAATTTAAATCAAGACTTTTAGAAAAAATTGTAATTAATATAAAAAAGAAAATGTCGTTTACTTACAGATTTTAGAATTTCGTTTTGTCTCATTTTATTATGAATGCACTGTTTCAAATTTTAATAATGTATATACTTTTGTCACAAGATGAGAAATGAGTGTTGGGAATAATGGTGATCATAAAAATATGCCAGATAAATTAACGGTGGTGATAAGTACGTACATATATTATACAAGCTGATAAGCTTTAGTATTATTACCTGTATACATTTATTCTTTATAAAATACCGTTTTGAACAAATACACTCATAAAAATACTTTGCTCTCTGTTCTCTGATATGAGGTCAAAATAATGTCATATGGATTTATTTGCGACGACACAAAATAACAATTATCATGTTCTCATTACAAGATAAGAAACTACATATTTCCAAATTATTATTATTCATGTATTTATGACTTACGCTGGAACGTTCGAGATTGACCAACGGATGATGATATCACTACTTTTTTTTATCATTATTGTTTTTCATATTTCATTTATAACCTCATGAAAACATGTGCTATCAGTCACACAGTCACACTTGAAAATTCTGTGACTAATAATTACTTCAAAATCAAATGAACATTGGATACTCAGTCAATGACGCATTTACTAGGAAAAAAACTTCATAAGTCATGGTTTATTGATTCATAAATTAATACATTGAATATTAATATTGACATTGTAAAATATTCATAAAAGGAATACTTATTATTGACAGAATAATTGCAGACATATGTAATTGACTTGAACTTTGGCTACCACCATTTCCTCCATCACCACCACTTCCAGCTTCACAAATTCCATATTTATTACTCACAAGTCCTGCATCACATTCACAAATACCAAATGGATCATCATTTGATTCTTGTTTACAAGTAGAATTTCCTACACAACCTAAAACTCTGTCATCATCAGTACTTTGCCAATTACATGGTGATCCTGCTAAACTAACACATTTCTTTGAAGCACTATTATGAATCATTGATGGTTTTTCACAAGTACATTTCTTAGTACTATCCGAACAAGCTAAAAAGTTATTTCTAGAGCAAGGATCATTTTCACATGAAGTATCATATAATGCATTGCATTTTTGTGTTTCACGATCTTCAACATAATTAATTTTACATGTACATTTGTCTACTGTGCAATCAGCACGAATATAACAATCCTCACTATCAACACAAGTGCTACCAATAAGACCAAAACATCTTTTAGCTGAATAATCAAAATAATAATTTTCTGGACAAGTACAGTAACTATTTTCAGAACATATTAATCTACTCTCTTCTTTACAATCTCCAATTACACTACATTCACCACCTAAAATGCCAACACAAGTTTTATTATTAGTAGCCGATACGGTATAATTATAACCACATTTGCATGTTACATCTCCTTTGAAATCACAAAATGCATTTTTGACACAAACATTATTGACTTGACATGATGAACCAACATTTACAGCACAAGTTTTCTCTTCTGGAAAATATGACTCATTTTCTGGACAATTACATTTGCCCAATGTACAAAGATTACTAAAACAATCATCATGAGTTGTACAATTAGATTGATAAAGGCCTAAACATTTTCGTCCACTTGAAGAAGCCATGTAGCCATCATCACAATCACATTGCTGAGTAGAAGTATTACAATGACCGTTAACTAAACATAGTTGAGGAAGATTTCCATTGCTGCATTCACCTATATTTGAATAAGAATAAGTAACAAAAATAATAGAAATGTAATAATATTAATAATTACCTCCAACAATACTACGACATGTTTTAGCACTATTATCCCATATTTGTTCTGACAATTTTTGACATTGGCATTGACCTCTGCTACATTCTAAATGTCCTTCAAAATGACAATCTGATGTTGAGTTACAAGGTTGATTATGACCTGCTTTACAAAGATTGGAACTAGTAACAATATGTGTTGATGGACAGCTACATTTTCCAGATACACAGTTTGCATTAGTGTCACAGTATTTTGGAGGATTGGAGACAAGAGAGCAATTTCCACCAATAGGACTAACACAAGTTTTTAGTATGGTATTATATGTAAGATCTGGTTGACAAGCACAGCGTCTAGTAGTTTGATTACAAGTTAACCAATTGTTAAGATCACAATATGTTGAAGGATCAGTTGGTGTAGTAGTTTCAAATGATTCTGTAGTTGTTTCTGTAATTTCAGTATTAGTAGTATCAGTAATTGTTGTTTCTGTATTTGTCTCAGTTGTAGTTGTAGCTTCAATATATGTCAGAAATATCTTGTCAATGATGTTGAATCCACTGCCAGATGATCTGGATGTTATTTCAATTTTCTATATATATATAACAAAAATTAATGAGAAAATAATTTTAAAAAACTAATTAGTATATAATAAGTAACATACGCTTTCAGTTTGATCTAATGTAACATTGAGACTAGTCCATTGACCAATTTCGGCTGTACAACTTGGAATGGTAGGCAAGCTTTCAAAAAATCTTGAAATACAAATGCTTCCACGTCCTGAATTATATCCTTCAGCTCCAATTGTCACAAATTCTTTTTCACCTACATCTGCCATATTGAACGAGAATACACATGCTTCAGTGCATAGAGACCAGTATCCATTTCTTTCTGGATCTGACGTTGCTTCACAAGGAATTGTTGAGGAATAATTGCATGTTGTAGTAGCAAATTCTAAATTAGCCAAATCTGTTGCATCATCTACTACAATTTCTTCTACTGGATTTGGTTCTTCTGTAATTAATGTTGTCCCTTCTGTTGTCACCTCTGTTGTCACTGGTGGCTCCGTTAAAATATGAGTCAAAAATATCTTGTCAATGATGTTAAACCCACTGCCAGATGATCTGGACATTATTTCAATTCTCTATTATATAAAAAATGAATAAGAAAATGATTCAAAAAAAACTAATTAGTATATACTAAGTAGCATACGTCTTTCAGTTTGATCTAATGTAATATTCAGACTAGTCCATTGATCAGTTTCTGTTGTACAATTTGAAATAGATGAGCCTTCATAAAATCTTACAATACAAATTCTTCCACTTCTTGAATTAAATCCTTCGGCTCCAATTGTCATAAATTCTTTGTCGTCTACATCTGCCATATTGAACGAGAATACACATGCTTCAGTGCATAGAGACCAGTATCCATTTCTTTCTGGATCTGATGTTGCTCCACAAGGCATTGTTGATGAATAACTGCATGTTGTAGAAGCAAATTGTAAATTAGCCAAATCTGTTGCATCATCTAGTACAATTTCTTCTACTGGAATTGGTTCTTCTGTTGTAACTGGTGGTTCAGTGTAAGATAAAAATATTTTGTCAATTACACTATACATAGCAATACTAGATGATCTGGATGTTATTCGAATTTCCTATAAGAAAATTAATGAATGGAGCAATTTAAGCTGGATACTATAATCGAGTTTATTTTGTAACTTACAGTTTCAGATTGATCTAAAGTTATGTTGAGTGAAGTCCATTGATTCATTACAGTAAGGCATTCTGAAGTAATAAGTTCTTCTCCAGTGAATCTTACTATGCATACTTTTTCCTCTGCTCCAGTATAGGTGGCTTCAACTCCAACAGTCAAAAGTTCTTTTCCTTCTTCTTGTAGCTGTGGTACATTGATATTGATTGTACAAAGTGCGTCACCACAAATACTCCAGTATCCAACTCTCTTCTCTGGTTCTGGTGTATTGTACCCACATGGGACATTTCCCAAATATAAACAAGTTGTATTAATAAATTTAAATCTGGCCAAATCCTCTTGAGTGTCTATTAGTGCTGATATCACATCATTATTCACATTCAGCTCAAGAATTTCTGGTCGTCGATTGTATTCATAAAAATCTTCAAATATTATTTCATTGCTTCTTGGATTACAAAACTCACTAAATTGAGCTGCGAAAAGTAGTTGAGCTTTTAGCAACAGGAGCAAAATATGTTGATATTTCTATACAGCAAAGGAAATTATGTCTAAAGAAGTCCAATAAATTAAAACAATAGTTTGTTTGGAACTTACCATTTTTATTTATGTCTAACTAAGTTTCTATATGTGACTTTCACGGCACAAACAATGTTTCTCAAATGATTCACTTTTTTACTGTGTATACGTTTCCAATAAAATATGCATGTAATTCCAATAACTACTGATAAGCTTAATTATCTCATGTGAAAATCCGTTTTGACCGGCCAATAACAGGCATTACTTTTTTATCAGTACATAATATGTATAACCTTTAGATTCTTTTGATGTCGCTTTTATTTCTCATTGGTGATTGTTATAAAATAATGACGTTGACATTGACATTGAGTTTCATAGTTGAAACAGTCTCAGAAATATTAATTGATGTAGTCATTAATGAATACTTACGTAATTTACAGATATTTACCTAATGAATTGTACTATGAAAAATTAGAAAGAAAGCAGTAGACGAGTGAACAACTACTAGCTATAAATAAAATGCTTCTTCATCTTCAAAATTTACTTCTTCTTTTGATTTTATTGTACATAAATAAAATTAGAGCATACGTCACTGTCGTTGATCCTGCAGCATATTTTGTTCAAAATGAACATACTAAACAGGTGAATTAAATTTACAATTACATTTATCAAACACTTGTGATCTAATTTATGTGTTAGTGTTTGACTTCAGGAAAAGTACTGGAAAATATCCAAGACACTTTATTTTTTAAAGGTGAAATTTACATGGAAGATTGTATGGGTTCTCTAAATCAACAATGGATTGTTAAAGAGCATGGTATTTTAAATATTGTTTAAATTATAAGATTTCTAATATATACATTTTTATATACTAAATTTTTACATTTTTTTTCAAAAGATGTGCATAATGATATTTACGACTTGAGATCATCAACAATTCCCACAATTTTACATGATACCGATCCAATTGTAAACGTTACTGGAGATTCAGTTAACTATTTTCCCAATTTCATTCATTTAATTTGGTCTCATAATGGTCAAATACATCAAATGCAAAATCCTCTAACGCAAATGTGTTGGTCAAGTCAACTTCAAAAAGAAGCATTGAAAGAAGAATCTTGTGATTTATCATCAGACTCTGAAATGTGGAATTTCATTCTTGTTCAAGAAAATTGGAAGCCAGAAGTCTGTGCATCATTTTGGAATTGTAGTCATGATCAGTTAGATAAAAATAGACCTTCTGCTGGTCACATACATTGACCTTTTTGTAATATAGTCACAAAGCCATTAAAATACTTGAAATTACAATTTATTGATTTTTTTATCTGGATTTGTATTTTCTCTGATACATTTTTATCTTAACAGCACAAAAGTAAATTAAGTTGACATTTATTACACACAAAAAAAAGAACATGTAATAAGCCTAAAACCTTTTATGAGTGAACAGAGCACAATTAGCATAATATAACAAATGAGGATGTAGCAATGTGCACAACGTTAAAATTTGGAAGTTATTATATGCAGCCCAGTTATTATTAATGCCCACATTCATTAGTTGAAGGTCACACTTGCTACAAGATACAACCTTTTATACACTAGACCTTGAAAAGATTACATATACACAAAAGTAACAATCTCATCGCTTCAATTGATATATTATGTATGTTCTTCTATGTACATAATCTTACATAATGAAAACATTACGATTGCACTTGATATAATTGAACACAGATTTAGTTGCATGTGAATCCTTGAGGAGAGACGAGCATCCCGTCTTAAAATGATTTGGCTACTATATTTACTTGTTGTTGCATTCATAGGGCTGATTACAGCTCTAATTGCTTATGCAAGATGGAATTACGGAACATTAGGTGAGTTAAAGTCAATAACTTTATAAAACATTAGAAAATTTTTAATATGTACACTTTAAAATTTTTAGAGGCCCTTGGAATTCCTGTAGTCAAACCTTCATTTTTCTTAGGTAGTTGGCCAAATTTGCACAAAATTGTATTACATGAAGATGACATTAAGAATCATAAAAAATATGGACCAATTTGGGGAGCATATGAAGGAAGAGCTCCACAAGTATTTATTGCTGATCCTGAATTAATCAAACTTGTCTTTATTAAGGATTTTGATTATTTTTACAATAAGAGAATTCTTGATTTTGGTCATCCACTAATGTAAGAAGTTGATTCAAAGTGAAAATATTATTGTTTAATTTTTTTTATAAATCATATAGAAATGAAATGATGGATGTATTGCCAGTAGATAAATGGAAAGTTGTTAGAACATTTTTAAGTCCCACACTCACAACTGGTAAATTAAGAAATATGTCAAACCAAATGTTGGATGCTATTGATGAATGCATGAAGTATCTTCATGAAACTTGCAAACCAAGTCATGTTCATGATAGCAGAAAGTATATACATTACATACTATTTAAAAAAAATTAAAATAGAACTCTAATCATTGCTGACATTCTTATTTTAGATTGTTTATTGGAGTAGCAACTGACATTATTGCTAGATGTGCATTTGGTCAAGTTATTAGCGCTATCCGAAATCCTGATAATGAATTTGTACGTCAAATAAATAAGTTGACTTTAAATGACTATGATGCCAACTTTATTTTCACTTTAGCAAGTAAGTTAATTACCATAATAATAGCTTAAGTTATAATTAGCAATTAATTAATTCCTAAATTCTTTTCTTAAAGTGGCATTTCCAAAAATACAAAGTTTGTCTCCTGTATTTGAGCCAGCAACTCTAGAGTTTTTTGGTGATGTTATAAGAGGAATAATGAAGGAAAGAAGAGCAAAAAATTTGAAATATAATGATTTTGTGGATACATTAAATGATATGGTGGATCAATTACCTACTGAGGAATATCAAAAACTTGGAATTAAAGAAAATACAGTATTAGCTCAAGCTTTACTCTTTCTTTTTGCAGGTTTTTGAGAAATATAATAATAAATATATATAATATAGATATATTATTTCACTTATTATTATTATGAAATTTCTAAAAAATTTTGTAGGATTTGAAACCAGCACAAGTACGATGACTATGATGTCATATTATTTAGCACTTAATCCTGACAAACAAAAGAGATTACAGGAAGAAGTTGATACAGTTCTTGCAAGACATAATGGAAAGCTTCATCATGACTCAATTTCTGAATTGGTATATATGACTGCTTGTATTCATGAAACTCTTAGAATGAGCACTCCATTGATTAGAAATGAAAGAGCTTGTCAAAAAGATTGGACTTTTAATTACAATGGAAGTAACATAACCATTAAAAAAGGTAAGGTATCTAATTAGTTTTTGTAGGAGACTATCATAACTTTCTTTTTTACTCTTCACAGGAATGACTGTTCAAGTTCCATGTTGGGCACTTCATTACTCTGAGGAATTTTATCCAGATGCTCATTCTTTTAAACCAGAAAGATTTCTTCCTGAAAATAAAGAGAAGTTAACTCCATATACATATATGGCTTTTGGAGAGGGACCACATAATTGTATTGGAATGAGATTTGCTTTGGAAAATATTAAATTGACAATGGGAAACATTATGAAGGACTTTTCATGTATAGCAACTGAAGAAACACCAAGAAAACTAAAATACAAGACAGGAAGAAACTTTTTGGTCTGTCATGATATACCAATTTATGTTAAATTCGAGAGACGACGATAAATTGTAAATAAACAAAAACATGTTATACTTGTTGCTTATATGCTTATAAATAAATCACTAACTTCACAACACTATTAATTGACACTTTGCCAAGTTGTTAAATTCTAGGAATCATTATCTATAGTTCACTTTGCATAAGTAAAGCATACGGTGCATGCTTTAGAAAATCAAAATGATTTTTATCAATTTCTTTGTAGTTCTACTATTATCATTTTTTGTGAATTGCGAGGAAGATTTACTAAGTGATGGCAGTGAAAATTCATTTCTTATTGCAAAAGCGTGGGCTTTAGAATTAAATGATGAACTTCACAATGTTGACATACATCGTAATCCTGTAAGTTAATATGATTCAAATCATGAGAAATTGAGATATTTTGTAAATTACAGCGTGGAGCTAATTTTCCTGGAGAAAGTGTAAAACCATTAATTGCTCCTGTGTTGGATTCAGCAGAGACGTCCAAATTACCTGAAGCAGATAATAAGCGTGCTGGTAAAATGCATTAAAATGTCTTTTTAAAGTATATAAAAAAAGATCTAAATTCTGATTTTCATTTTGCAGTTCGAAGTGATCAAATCAAGCCAAGGTCTTTGTTTTATTATGGTTAACATAACAGATTATATTTGAGTAAATAAAGATTATCTTATCAATAATCTCTGTCTTTTCATAAAATAACTTCTTCTCATCACTTTCATGTTGAAGACAAAGTAATGACGCGTCATGCATAGAGTATGCTCAGAGAGAATAGGGTCTCATGCTAGTGAGGCCCGTAATGTTAAAACGCCATTCAAAAATGAAAAACCGGGTTTCTCGTTTTTGAAAGCGCTTTGCAGTATAGCAATCGCCGTGCATGAGACCCTATTCCCTCTGAGTATGATGTAATTGTTGGTTCAAAGCGCGCGTTTGTGAAAACTGAATTTTTGTCCAGAAAGTTCTACAACAGTTCCAGTTAATTTTGATTGTTTCACATAAAAATGGTATTAATTGGAACTCAATACTGTGAATTAAATAGTTCTGGTCAGCAAATCTTTTTTGTTGACGAAAATGAGAAAGACGAAACCTGCAAAATAATTACAATTACCAGAACTAGTGATAGACAAGCAATAACAAAATATGACAATTTTCAAGCAGATGTTGAAGTCAAGAAAAAAGCAGAAATTGAAGAAATTAGAAAGATAAATGGAGATGATACAGAATATTGGAAAGATTTTTTGGAACTTCCTATAGAAATGATTGAAAAATTTATTAAATACCTTGATGGCAGTACCGTACTTAATTTTGCTGAGACATCTCCATTAATTAAATCTTGTCTACAAGATGCATTTGCATGTACTCCAAAAGAAAAGGTAATTTATTATACAATTAAATTGATTGAGTATTATTATACATTAATTTAATGATTATGTTTTTGATGTTGTAGATTTGGAAATATTGGAGAAATACTTGCTTCTTTCATATGCCTAGAGATTTTATGAATGCTATTCTTGCCAGTATCAACACAATAATTGAGCCAACTCAAAGATATGAAGGTGAATTTGAAGATGATGAGAGTTCAGTACAAGATCCTCGTTATTCTTTTACTTGGGAAGAAGTTTATAAATGTATGCATAATTTTGTTGAAAGAATTAGTCATTCAGAAATTGAAGTAAATGTCCTCAGTCATTTGACAAGAAAAATTAAAATAGATCAGTTGATTACAAGACGTTCAATGACTGATTATCCTGGAAGTAGAATAACTTCAACAAGTGGTTCCGTTTTATTCAATATTTTGGTTCCTCATGCTAAACATTGTCAATCTGTTGTAAGTACTAGAACTACAGAAAAAGATTTAATATATTAGAAAAATTAATTATCTTTTGATTCGTTATAGTCAATTTTGGAAGAAATGGTTGAATTTCGTCGTGATGCTCCTTCCTGTCCTTATCCATTATCACATATTCAATTATGGAATATTCCATTGGCACAAGAAGTTGCAGACGTTACTCGTTCTTCTCCTTTACCAGCAGTAATTCAAATTGTGATTTGTGTTTGCTATCGTTGTATTAATTTAATACCATTAGCAGAAGGATCAGTAGCAACATTATCATTTCATTATGAACCAGATGCTCTTGTTCACAATGCTATTATGGAACATGCAGATCCAATTGTTGCTACATCAAATAACCTATTAGGAATATGGGCTAGATCACAATGGCTTAAAATTTACCAAGGAATTTGGTCTGGTTCAGAATTAGAAGTAAATTTATTACGTGAAATTCAACCAGAATATGAAATAATTGGTTTATGGCAATTAAGATTTAGTTCTCCTGGCTATTGGATTGCTCAAGTAGAAAAAGGATATGTACCAATAAAGTTATCAGAAGAAGATTTTGCTTTTTATGAGATTAATGAAATTGAACCACCAACGCAAGAAACATATATTTTTACATTGATTTCACCAAAATTTGGACGTTTTAAAATTGGAGATATTCCTTCAATTCAAAGAACATATCCTGGTTATTATAGTTGTGGCAAAAAATTACAATATAAGCTGAATGATATTAAGACAAGATATCCACCACAATGTGTTTATGCTCATGGACAATTCATTTTTTGGAATGAAGATGTTTTAGCAGTTTCATGGGATCAAATAACTTGGTTATTTCAAGAATGGAATAAAATACTTCCTAAAAATGATAATCCAATTCATATTTCAGTTGATATTGCTCCTCAAAATATTATGATTGTTGGATATAATCAAACTCTTTTATTGATAAAGACGTCCGTTAAAAGGGAATTATTAGATTCTAAAATGGTAAGTTTAACATATGAACACATAATGTATTTTTGCATATTATTATTTATCTTTTTTTTATTTATATAGACTCAAGATCCTACCTTTGAATCTGTAATTCTAAGAAATATTTCACTTGGTAGTCAAAGTCTTCCTGATCCACTTACTAATTTTAAGATTACACTTCTCAGATTTGATTTTCATAGAACTCAACCTTATATATTCATTGAAATGAATCGAACACCAGAAGAATATGGAGCTAACAGCTTTAGACTTGTTAAAGTTAATGTCAAACAAGATTCAGTAGTTGATGTTTAGAAGTATAATTGTAAGATGCTTCAATTCAAGATATGCTTATTATTTAGAAATCACTTATTTTTGTATAATATTATTTAACAACTAAGATTGTAATAAAAAACATTGGTTGTTTGACTATGTAAATTAATAATCTAAAAGGTATATTTTATTTGTTTGTTGTTTTAGGAGATTCTTGTAATTGAGTTGTGTTATCAACCTCTGCTGGTTTTGTTGTGATTGTTCCTTTTTCTTTAGAAGATTCTTTACTTGTTCCTTTAGTTGTTACTTTTTCTTTAGATTCTTTACTATGTGAGTCATGAGAAGTCTCAGGTAAAGATTGATCTGAGCATTTTTCAAATTTTTCTTTATCATAAACGCATTTTTGTTCCTTAAAATTAAAGATGTGGTTCTAGACGAAAAACAAGACAGTATTATAGTTGCAAGCTAAATAAGTTAATTTGATAGTTTTATGTAAATTACAACTGAGCAAGCATAGTGATAAGGTTGACGATAAAAACACAGGTAGTATTTATTACAGTCGTCTGGATCTTCAACGTACATATTCTTTGGACAGGAGACAGCTATTATAATAGAAAAAAAGCAGTTAGTAAATAACCAACAGCTCAAAATATTGTAAAAAACATTTAAAATTTTATGACATACGGAATCGACACACATCCTCTGGAATTTGTCTGCGTGACACACACTCTCCTATTACAGGGTGAAATGCTGTTCTTACACCACATTCTCTAAAAAATGCATGAGTTAAATGACATAAATAATATGTCCTGCAAGTTTTATCAACAGGGTTTGGATATCTTTCTGTTAAAGGATCAATTGGACACGTACATTTTCCTTTCTCACATCTAACAACGTTTAATGTTGAACTCTGAATATATTTATTTTGTATTAGAAACAAAAGAATTAATATTTCTATTCTAAACAGATGATAAGTCATGATTCTAATTGATCTGTAGAATTAAAATTATAAAAAAATATAACACTTGTTGTATAGTATTGTAGTATAGAATTGAAAAAAAATCTTGTTGCTTTTATTCTAGCTCAACTATTTCTGTTGACTAATAACATGTGATAGAATAAATGGTTTACATGACACATATCTTCTACAAATGAGATGTTTGATGTATATGAACAACTACAGCGGTGCTGGTAAATTGAACATTTGTCTTACACTTGATCCATATTGTTCAACTGTAGCTAAATCTTCGCCTATAAGAAAAAAGTGAAAGTAAATATAAATGACTCATAGGTTTAAAATATTTATGACAATCATAAAGAAAGTAATATTTTAATAATATACCTTCATTATGTAATGTTTCAGTAGCTTTCTTATATTTTTCTACACTTGGAACAATTGCAGTATTTGTTTTGATGTCTTTTGATGGATCGTCAAGTAACATTTGCTTTACAGCTTTTTCTGATGCACTTCCTTCCCAGACATAATATTCCATATCAGCTTCAATTTTTTCTTCTTCCCATTTTTCTTTATTCTAGAATATAGAATTTTAATTTTATTAGTTTGAGGAGTACATATTAAAATTCTTAATTTTATCTTACCCATGACTCATGATAAAGAGCAGTCAAAATATACATTCCATAGTCATAATTTTGTTTTCTAAATGGACAAACATCAGTTACGATTGTTAGCACATCTGTAGAAGCATTATATCTGTCTCCAGCTAATCTCAGGATTTTATCTTGAGCATGGCTATCCAATTTCAGTGTCGACAGCTTTATCTACAAAAATTAAGTCGTATATAATATAAATATATATACTCGTTTGACAACTTATTACTTACCCTAATTGTGACAATTCTTGCACGTGGATCTCTGATAGTAGGACTAGAATGACAATAGTCACTGTACATAACTTCAATAGGAAAATGTTTTTCTATGTCTTTATCTGTTTTTAACTCTGCTGGCCATTGTGTACAAAATTCTGAAAGCGTAATCAAAGACATTGTATATTTAAATATTTTCGTTTATTTCCATACTAAAACTAATATAGTACACAACTCACTTTTAAGTGCTTCACAATGACGTTTAATAGCTGGTGGTGTAAGATGTAAAAAATTTGGAATTTTCATTAATTCAGCATTAGCAAATTTTCCAGGTGGAGCTATATGACTTGGAACATATCCTTGAAAAAGTGGTAAAGGAACTGAAGCAGGATGAAAAGTACGAGCTACAGGCCAAACACTAGGCCAGTCTTGATTTACAGGCATTTTCAGATATCTATATATCAATCAAATAAATTAATTTAAAAGAGATTTCAAGCAAGATCATTACATTATCATTACCGTGGTGGTGCAATTTCTTTAATTTCTCGTCTCTTTCTTGGATCTCTTCTTACACTTAGAGTTTTCTTTAAGTCCAATGGTTGAAATTCATCATTAGGATCATCTCCTTGAATTCTTTCTGGTGCTCTGTTAACAACATTTGAATATTGACAAGTTGATCCAAATGATGATTTGAAAAACTGTGGATTTATTCTTCTAAGCATTATTGTAGAAGTAGTTGTTGTAGTAGACACAATGAATGATTGACCAACAACACCAATCAGTGATTTCATGATGTCAAACTGATGAATAAAGAGATTACTAATGATTAATTGTAATACAAAAATTAATAACAACAAAACTGCAAAAACAGTGATCTACAAAAGTTTATTGTCGGCAAATTCTAAATTCAATGTTCCCACTATATCAAATCACATTGCACATGGCATTTTCCATTGTTCACTCTTTCATGCAAAAAAATTCTCGGCTCTTCAAAGCTTTTTTGCTTGTGTAGTCCTTGAAAATTACATAATATTGTTCTATATTATACAATATAATAAAATGAAGGACAGAAATATGAAACATGATTACCTATTAATAATTTATATAATTCTTAAATGACTCTTTCAGTCACTTATTATAATAAAAGTACTTGCTTTACAATTTCTGCAAATCATTAATTGTCAGTTAGTTGATTCAATAGGACAATCACAAAATGATTGTGGAACTTTTATACGTTGTGTTATTAGCACTAATAGGATTAGTGACTGGTCTAATAATTTATGCTCGTTGGTATTATGGAACTTTAGAGCAACTTAATATTCCTGTTGTAAAACCGAAATATTTTTTGGGCTCTATGCCAAATCTTCATAATGTTATTGTTCATCAAGAAGATTTAAAGTTTTCCAAAATGTATGGAAAAGTATGGGGAGTAAGTTCTTTTCTTAATAAACTAATGATTCATTTTATTTGTATTTAATATTGTTTTATGAAATTATAGTTGTATGAAGGAAGAACACCAATGGTTTTTATCTGTGATCCTGAGCTCATTCGTGTAATCATGATTAAAGATTTTGATTATTTTCATTCGAAGAGAACATTTGATGTTGGTCATGAAGTTATTAATGAAATGATGGATTTATTACCATATGCAAGTTGGAAAGCTGTCAGACAATTTATAACGCCTGGTTTAAGTACAGCAAAATTGAAACATATGAGTGATCAAATGGCAGATTCGATCAAAGAGAGTACAGATTATATTCAAGAAATTATAAAAGATAAACCTGTCCAAGAAATGAAAAAGTAATATTGTATTTACTTAAAATGTAAATTCATCTAATATATTAATTTTTTCTTTATTTAGTATATTCACTGCTTTAACTATTGATATAATTGCTCGTTGTGGTTTTGGCACACATATATCATCATTGAGAGATCCAGGCAATGAATTTATGAAACAAGCTTATAATCTCAATTTTGCAAGTGCAGATATGGGTGTTATTCTACCAATTTCATGTATGTGAATTTAATTTTAATTTACTATTAAAACAATTAAATTAATCAAAATTTCTTTTTTACATTTTCTGTAGTGGCATTTCCATTTTTAGCTAAATTAGCACCAATCGTTGATGCAAAAACTATGGATTTCTTTACAAAAGTCTTAGAAGATATTATTTCTAAAAGGAAAAGAGCAGCTGGAAAAAGTGTAGATTTTGTCGATACATTAGTAGACATGATGCAGAATTTGGAAAATCCAGAGTTCAAAAAATTAAATATTAGAAAAAATACTGTATTAGCTCAAGCTATTTTATTTTTAGTTGGTGGATTTGAAACAACAGCTTCAACTTTAACTCTTATGTCATATTATTTTGCTAAAAATCCTGAAATTCAAAAATCAGTTCATGAAGAATTGGACAGAGTATTGAGTCAACATAATGGAGAAGTTAGTCATGACTCTGTTAAGGATATGTCATATCTTGAATGTTGTATTAAAGAAACATTAAGAATTGTTGCACCAACATTAAGAACTGAAAGAGAATGTCAAAAGGATTGGTATCATGAAGAATCTGGTTTAAGAATTAAAAAGGGTACAGTTGTTCAATTTCCAATTTATGCACTTCACCATAATCCAGAATATTTCCCTGAACCTTCAAAATTTGATCCTACAAGATTCTTTCCAGAAAATAAAGATAAAATGAATACATATGCCTATTCAGTATTTGGCCACGGGCCACATAATTGTATTGGCTCAAGATTTGCTTTAGAAGTAATAAGGATTTGTATTGCAAGTATTATGAAAACTTTTGAATTTCAAGCTTGTGATGAAACTAAATTAGAGTTCAAAACTGGAAGACAATTTCTTGTTAGTTATTTTCCAGTTAATGTCAAATTAGTTAATAGAAAGTCCTAAAGTGAAGTACCAATGTATAATTAATTTGTGAGAATAAATACGCAATTAAATTTGTGATATTATGAAGCACATCCTGTGGTATCTTTCTAGATGCCGATGATTATTACTGAAGAGAGCTCCCACTTGTAATTTTTTGTTGCACACTCATATACAGATAAATAAAAAGACCTTGAAATTGTGTAACTGATTATACAATGAATGAATTGTGCATTTTATGTAATCATAATGTGAACTTCACATTGTGAAGTGCATAGAGGAGTACATTACAAACAAAATATTAAAGTCATTAGTTGCAAGTTGTTGGTTTAATAGCAGAGTCAACAAAAAATGATTGTCGAAGTTTTATACGCTGTACTTTTAGGCCTAATTGGTTTAGTAACGGGTTTAATAATCTATGCCCGTTGGTATTATGGAACCTTAGAACAACTTAATATCCCTGTCATCAAACCTAAATATTTGTTTTTAGGCTCTATGCCCAACGTTCATAAAGTTGCTATTCATGAAGAAGACTTTAAATTTGTCAAGAAATATGGCAAAGTTTTTGGAGTAAGTTAGATCTAATTTAATTCACATATTGTATTTTAAAAGTTTTGTTAATTTTTGTTGTATTTATTAGATGTATGAAGGAAGAAAACCTCATGTTTTCCTTGCAGATGCTGACATTGTACGATTAGTATTAGTCAAAGATTTTGACTACTTTCATTCGAAACGAGACTTTAATGCTGGTCATGAACTTGTGGATAATATGCTTGACTTATTACCTGGTTAGATTAACAATATAAAGTTAACTAATTTAACTCATATTAAAACCTTTATTAAATATCTTAAACAGTTGAGACTTGGAAGACAGTCAGAGCATTTCTAAGTCCAACTTTAACAACAGGAAAATTGCGTTACATGAGTGAGCAAATGACAGATGCAATTCAAGATACTTCGGCTTATATTCAAGAAGTTATAAAAACTAATCCTGTTCAAGAGATGAAAGAGTAAATATTTATTTATATCTATCTTGCTTCAAGTCATTAACATCTTTTGTAAATCCTTTATAGAATTTTCACTGCACTAACAACAGACGTTGTAGCAAGATGCGGATTTGGAACTAAAATTAACGCACTACGTGATCCAAATAGCCAATTTGTTAAAAATATCAATGCTCTGAATTTTGCTAACTTAGAAATGGGAGTTGTATTACCAATTTCCTGTATGTACTTTATATAATAGTTTTCAATAATCAGTAATTTATAATATAATCTATTTTGTCTATCATATAGTGACGTTTCCATTTTTACAAAAAATTGCTCCTATATTTGATCCCAAAGTAATGGATTTTTTTGGAAATCTACTGAGCGAAATAATGGCACAACGCAAAAAAACTGCAAATGGAAAAAGTATGGATTTTGTAGACACGTTAAATGACATGATGGACAATTTAGAAACAGCTGAATACAAAAGATTAGGAATTAAAAAAGTAACAGTTCTTTCTCAAGCTGTTTTATTTTTACTTGCTGGATTTGAAACAACAGCTTCAACTTTAACTTTACTTTGCTATCACTTGGCTCAAAACCCTGATAAACAAAAATTAATTCATGAAGAGTTAGATCAAGTCTTAAGTAATCATAATGGAGCTGTTAATCATGACTCTATTAAAGATATGACCTATCTTCATGCTGCAATTCAAGAAACTCTCAGAATTACTCCACCAGCACCAAGAACTGAAAGAGAATGTCAAAGAGATTGGAAACATGACGAATCTGGCATTATTATCCCAAAAGGAATGAATATACAAATTCCAATTTATGCAATGCATCATAATCCAGAATATTTTCCTGAACCTTCTAAATATCTTCCAGAAAGATTTCTTCCTGAGAATAAGGATAAAATGAATACTTATGCTTTTATGGCATTTGGACATGGGCCACATAATTGTATTGGTGTCAGGTAAATAATCAATGTAAATTCCTGTAAATATATATTTTTGCTAATGTCAATTTTCTCTCTAGATTCGCAATGGAAGTCATCAAACTAACAATTGCTAACGTAATGAAGGACATTGAATTTCAAGCTTGTGATCAAACCAAATTGAAACTTAGACCAGGAAGACAATTTCTTATTGCTTTTGAGCCCCTCAAAATTAAAATGGTTAAGCGAACCAAATAAAAACATAGATTTTATCTCTAATAAATGTAATCACAAAATTTTTAGCTGAATAAAAATATGCATATGAACATGTAATATTGTATCATCCATTAGTGAAAAGATCAATTCCATTATAATATATGACGGAAGTATCAATGTTCATATTAGGGTGAGTGCCTCATGTAATGCTTTTATCATATAGACCTTTTTCCTTGCAAACAAGACATAGAGAGAGAGACCATCACCAAGCAATGGCTCACCCAAACAAAAACTGTCTCTAAAAGTGAAATCGATAAGCTTATTTAACGTTCTCCAGTATACTAATAGGAGAAAAGCGTGTGTGTATCTACTATTCTCATCATCTCTCTAAATTTCGTCGTCCTTCCTGTTGTCATAATATACACTTGAATTTTGTATTGTATTGTATTTTGAAGCTATTGTACTCTCTTACACAATACAATAAGTCGATGAAACACGGAACTACTACTGGAGTTGACGACTGAAACGTCTTTGACCCTCTATAGTTTACACACGCACTTTCTATTTTCACTTTTATATTGCAACGGTATGCATTAGATATTATTTGTGAGATAGTTCTCTGCAAATAACTATCCATATATAGTTAGTCAACTGATATTCTTCATAGTAAAAGTACTGGAGAGAAAAAACTATAAACTTTCCTCATTTTCTCTCATGGTACACTATTGTACAAAAGACATTTGCATGTTGGGAAATCAGTTGCGCACTTGATATCATAGTACTATTTTCTCCTATGTAATTTTGCAGTCTATTAGTTTTCTTTTTATAATGAAACTTTTACATTCTTTTGTTATATATAGAATAATAGAGACAAGAAGAGAAAAGAAGCTTATTATAGGAGTGAGCGTGTGCTGCGCTGATTTTCAATGAGTCGTTATAATCAACTCAATCTCAATCTCGACAATTTTGATACAAATTTCACTACATGGAACTCACCATTTATTTTAACTTCGCCAACTTCATTGGAAGCTTGCAGACTGTTGCAGATAAATGTATGTAGATATTTTTGAATATAATATTCAATACTACTATTATAATAATTTGTGTAATATTTTTTACAGCCAAGTGAACTACAATATCAAAGCTTAGAACAATATGAAGAAGATTGGTGTCATTTACCATTATCAGAAATTTACAGATTGTATGAAGAATGTGAAACTGCCAGACAAGGTTTTATTTTAAATAATTTAACTTTTTTTAATCTGTAAATTAATATAGTTATATTAAAACAGAAAAATTATTAAAATGTCAAGAACTTAGAGATTTACTAAAATCTCAAACTAGAGGAAGAATGTCGAGTGTAAAAATGAGACGATATCCATCTTCAGCTCAAGTGAGTTTTAAGAGTAATGCTCTAGCTCAACAATATGGAATTTTAGATGCTACCAATTCAGATACTGAATCTACAGAAGATTTACATAACACTACTAGATCAACAAATCAAAATAGTTTTAGTAGTAGAAGAGATGCCCAATATTCTAGTCGTAGTGCTCCTGATTTATCCTTGAGATCACCTAATTGGAATATTCGTCGACCACCGTCTACGAGTCCTAGACAATATTGCCCTTGTCAATTGGAGATTGATGACAATGAAGTTTTTAATGAGTATTTTAAAAAGTGAGACTAATATATTGTTGTAAATCTTGATCTTTAATATTGCTTAATATTCTTGTTAGATATGACCACATTTTGTCATCAAGTGATTTACTACCAGAAGATCGTAAAATTATGGAACGGTTAATATTAAAGAAAGCTAAACAACAAGAATGGGAAAAGAGATCTCAGCAACTAAGAAAAATGATTGAGAAAGATCGTATCAACAGAATGAGGGTACTTTATTAAATATATTATCTAGAAATTAGTAGCTAATTTATCTAATTTATTTACACTTGCAGGAAAATGATCTACTCACTCAAAAGTGGCAGGACAGACTTTCAGAAAAAAGGAGATTAGAAAACATTGAAAACTCACGACGCTACCTTCAATTAGAAGCAAAATGGAAAGAGCATAAAGATCGATTGCAGAAATATTTAGAAGAAAGAGATCGAAAAGTACAAAAATATTTAGAAGATATCAATTTTCAAAAGGTACACAAAATTAGAAATATTAATTTAGATTGTGAAAAAATCTCTCTTATTTTTTATAGAAACGATTATTAGTCGAGAAACATAAGCAAGATGCAATTAGGCAATTGGAAGTCGGCAAAGCAATTGAGAAAATAGTGGAAGAAGATAAGCGCAACAGAGATATTTTACATGAAAAGTTACAACGGAGAATGGAAGAGGCTGATACTAGAAAACGACGGAGAGAACAAAATTATATGAGGGTTAGTTAAAATTAATTAATAGATAGAAAGTTTAAATTACGAGTTATTTAAAGAAAAATTAATCTTCCGATATACAATATCTAAATGCCGTTTATGTCCAATACTATAAACTCCGTACATAAAATATTTAAATAATCAGTTTTATAGAATTCTAATAGCTACATAATTAGTTAACTTAAACGTCTTGTCTTGAATGAACTCATTATTCGACCTTTTCCTTTGTATTTTCTCTAGCATGTATCCGAAATGAACCGTATAGAAGACATCAAAAGGTCATTGAACCTTGAGCGTTTAGAACAACAAGCCAGACAAAGTATGGAAGAATTACGAACTCAAATTGAAGAGAAAGAACATCGAGCTCAACTAAATTATCTTACGCGAATTCATCAAAGAGATAAAGCCTTAATTCAAGGAGCAGGAAGTCATAATCAACAAATAGAAAGAGCCAGAGCAATACATAAAGAATTATTAAAAGGACTAGATGAGTGGCATAAGAAAGTATTGGAATTATCAACAGCAGCACAAGAAAAAGCTCAATTTAAATATAATATTGAAATGTCTCGTCGAAGAGCAAGAGTTGCAAGTGATAGGATTCTTCGTGAAGAAAGAAGTAGTGAAATGCTGAAAAGAGTTCATGACGTTCAAGAGCAGAGGACAGAATTAGTGAAAAAAGTTATAGAATCAAAAGACCATAAAACTGAAAAACTGATGAGAGACAAGGAGCATAAAATTAATATTTCAAGAATGAGAGCACATCATGCTGCAGAGCTCAGACAACAATTAAGAAGTAATCTTGATCCAGGTAATGAAAAATAATTATGTGTAAGTCAATGAATTTAGTTTATTACTTCAATTATTTACTTTACATAGATACATTTGATAAGAAGGCTGCAAGAGTTGAAATGGAATTAAGAATAATGAGAAAACCACCAAGTAGTGCGTTGACAATTGGAAATGTGCGTTATCATACAAAGCCAAATGGAAGAAAATGTACTTGTACTAATCATATACATAAATTAGGTCCACTTACAAATAGTTTTAGTAGTTACAGTTATGAACCAAAATCTGCAAGTAAACCTTAAAAGCTTTTTTACATTTTAATAAAGAAATGCATTTTTTGGTTACATATAATTTAAGTCAATGGAACAAATCTCCATTCTTGATCTGCATTAGAAGTATTACATTCCTCATATTTTATTTGATGGTTGTGACTTGCTACGCAAAGTGAATCTTCTGATCTGACAATTTGCCAAGTGTCATCTGTTAAAGATTTAAATTCATAAACATTGTATGCATGAGCTCCATTTTTAATATCAGATGAAAGAGAATTAAATTCTTCAGCCAGTGGAACAAGAAGATAGCCCCTATTGTCATCTAATAAATCAGAGGTAAAAAAAACTTGAGTAACATTTGTTACGTTGTTAAGTATATGAAATGGCATCCGTACCTAAAACTGTTACTTCCCAAAATTGATTAGCTTTTGCTTCCCATTGTTTGAGTAAGACAGGCGCTGGTGATTTTACACCATTGACTCCAGTTAGAAACTAAAATGTGAATGCATAATAATTAATTTCATATTGATGTCAAACTTTCTATACAACTAAATTACAAGTTTGGATGCCACATTTTCAATTTTATACAGTCCATGATTTAATGGTTTAGGCTCCTCTGTAGCTTGTGGCCCAAAATCAACATCATCATCACTATCAGTAATGTCTCTTAATCTTCTCCAGTTATATGTATCATAAAAATCTCCTTGCACTTGAAATGAAATACTCACCACTAACATTAATATTGTAAATAATTTCATGTTGAGGCATGCAGGAAAACAACAACTACACTTGCAAATGTTATTTATTTACTAACAATAGAATAGTACAAAAATTTCACTTTTTTATATTTTCAACATTTGTGGCTTGGTTTTCCTAATAAATTACACATCCGTTTCCTTTGCTTTACACTACATCCCAAGGTCTACAAACAAACGATAAGAAAATTAACAAAGTTTTCTGGAAAAAAACAATAATTTATTGTTACCTATAAATTGAAAGATATTTCCACAGACGATAAAGCTGAAGCTGCATTACAATCTGATAAAAAATATTACAAAGTATTTATGATTACTGATTCAAGGAACTTTAGTAGTTTAAACTTACAGAACTAATTGCACCACAAATTAACAATGCCATCATCCAACTTCCATGCCAAGCAACAGCCTTGTATTGAATTGAATAACAAGTTTTGTTCCAAACATCTTGCTCTGTGCATACAGCATTGTCTTGAGGTGGACAACATGAATCTGGATATTTTTTAAAATATTCATAGCTACTCGTCGAATCATAGTTCCAATCATTATGTGAATATATTCCACAGCATTGTAGCTGAATTTAAAAATAAACAAATTATATGTATAACATCACTTATTAATTCTAATAAATGGCTTACATGATTTTGTGTAATGTTCCAAGTGTCAGATACACTAGTGACATTGAGTTCTGATTTCATTCTATTTTCCAAACCTAAAATATCTCTTGAAAATAATATTGAGGCTAATGGAATTGCAACAATGTACTGAAGAGAATTCATGACGAAAGCTACTTGAAACTAAATTTAGAAAATTAAGTATATATATATATATATAAATAAACTTATTTACGTAAATTATTATTATATACCATTATAAGCATACAAGATGATCTTAATTGCTGAGATCTACAAGTTGTCACTACAGCAGTAAATGAGCCAATGATAAATTCAAATAGACAAATGTACGGTATATAATTTTTTATGGAAGTAAATGCAAATGTATTAGAATCCTCAAATGTCAAAGTTGAAGCTAGCCATAGCCATAAAATTGCTGCAAGCTAAATACACAATGTACACAATCAATAATAAGGTCTTATATATAAAGTAATTATTGATGTAGACACATACAATGGAAAATACAACTGAAGTCCAAAAGATAATTTTAAATTTTCTTATATTGGATGAAATGATTTGCTTATTTTTCTCCACCACATCTTGTGGCCTATATTTTTCTCCATCATCCTTATCAAATATAAAGTCCTTACTACCGTCTTGGTTTATTTCTTGAATAATTTTAATCACCGACGTTTCATTATCATTATATCTATTATATCCTTCTGTAAATTCTGATTGTGAGCTAACTAAATCTACTCCACTTTCATCTTCACTTAATGGTTTCCCGTAAACATTTCTTATGTCAGCATCTGGATTTATGGATTGATCTTGACTATAATCCATTTTTTGTACGTAGCAAGTTGATGGTGAAAGAGAAGAACTTTTTCATCAAAGTACTCTTTGTATCAAGTTCTATTTTTGCGATGCATAAAGTGCAACATGACAACATTATAATAAGAAATTCACTTTATTCAATTGAAATACAATTACATAATAGTGCTAACCACCAGCAAACCAACTACGACAAATTCCACTTTGTCCATTAAATTTTTTTGTCCAACAAACTCCACAACATCCACCTCCAGCTCCAGTATAATCTTCCACTTTGCATTTTTGACCATTAAGAATACAACGCTGAACATTTACAGAATAACATTTCAATTGAAGTTTTATAAAAAATTAGATTATATATACTTACCACTAATGCAGCATCAGATCTTTGAAATAAAATCACAGTAGAAATAACAATTAAACACAAACACAAGAGTTTCATCTTTCTAAAAAAACTAAAATAACTTTTACATAAATTATATATGTATTTCTTCTTAATCTTCTCACAACTGACACAAAACTAACAATACAATTTAAACTAAACTCTTCGCATTGTCTTTCTTCTTCATCCTGTCTCTATTTTATTATCAACAATTCACGAAAAGTTTTTTCAATGCTGCTAGAGGCTACAATTACTTACAATTAGCTCTTTTCGTCGTAGAAATATTTCTCATGTTCAAAAAACCTCAAAAAGCTTTCATGCATGAGTGTTTGTGTGTATTACATATTTATATGAAATGTGATTTGAAGAAACTGAGCAAACTGTTGTTGGCACTTTAATGTGAACACTTAAGTAAATTTACAAGGTCTTTAATCCAGTTTCAAGTCTTTAAAGTTCATTGTAGTTTAGAATATAACGTATATATGCTTTTGTGTAGTGTAATATATCATCTTTGATCATTTTAAGAATCATAGTGTCTGACTAACCACATTCTGTATTATATATTGTGCTCACTGACATGAAACAATGAGGTTGAATTGTAACCAAAAGTTGCAATAAAAAGTACTGAAGTTTTACTACTAAAAAAGCTTACTAATGCCAACACTATAGTCTTATCTTTATTCTTTACTCAAAGTATATGCATATACATATACATATGAAATATAATAGTAGCTAAGTAAATTATTATAGATCGGAAATGCATAATGTCTAAAATCCTTTTTCGCATAATTTGATATAGTTAAATACAATTGACACAGCTTACTGTCAGGTTTAAGGTTTGAACAATGCCTATAAAATTTTAAGGTGTACCGTAATAATAAAACATTAGCAAAGTATAAAATGCAACAGTTTTTATTTCTTTATTATTTTTTAACAAAGTACATAACATTTTGCTCAATTGCAATATAATAAATAATTTTGATATATAGATGCTTTTCTTCAATAGTTGATCTATCCACCTATGAACCAACTTTTACAATATCCAGTTTCACGTTTTTCTGTTGATGAGTGAGCATTGTAAAAACAGAAATATCCATTACAGCAATTACCACGAGCTCCATTGTCACTACGAACGCAATTTTCACCTCTTGCTACACAATTTTCAACCTACAAAATAAATTTTTATCCGTTGGTTATTGAAAAAGTTTTATGCTAATATACTTTTTTTAAATGGTCTTACAGTTTTTCCTTGTCGTTTAGAATAAGTTGAGTACTGTGCTGTTATTTCAACAGCCAGAATAATGACAATAGCAAAAGCTATCATAAACTTCATTGTAAACAGTGATTTAATGTCAATTAGTCAATTCAATGCTTAGTTTTTAACGGATACAAAATATGAGTATAAAATATATCTATAGCTTAAAGAAGGCCGGGTTCCTTAAGGGCTTCTTTATAAGAAATAAGTGAGTATATACTATTTCAGGAGTTTTACAGCTATTTTAGGGTGAGTAAAGAAAATACAACTCTTACAAAATTTTTGTCTCAGTTTTCCCATCACATGTTTATTTCACAAGATATCATTTATTTATTACACCATATTACATATAATTTCATATCAATCTATCACAGAACCCTTCTACTTGTCCTTCTAAAAGGGCACAAAATCCCGAACAGCAGTTTCCAGAACGGCCTTTTTAAATACAAAAATTATGAGTTCAACAGTTCTAAAATAAAAATCCTATTATTTAGCAAATACCTGTCAGTACAGTTGGAACACACGGTTCACCATTAGCCAAACACTGTATTTCCAGATAAAAAAAATCAAACAAACAATGTAATATGATACACACTGCTTAGCATTATAGAATTTATGACATTTTCAAAAAATCTCTATTTTATTTTACATCTAAAAGAACTTGGCAAATCCCTTCTGGAACAGAAAGCAAAAGTAGCGAAAGTGACAAGAAAACTAAAATCCAAATAGATTGACGCCTCTTATGAAAAGTAGCCATGTGGAACAAATTGAAGGTCTGCTGGCAAAATACTGATAAAACTTTTTCGTGTGTAAATAACACTTTAGAACAAAACACTTAAACTCTTCTACGACTAAAAAATGTACATCCTCATCTATTTATGCTCTCTAATATTACCTTATTGAGCTAAATTAGAATAACAAATGCAGTTCTTTCCCTTGAGTTTTTTCACCTGTTAAAAAGAACTTATAATTGCTCTTGACTAACATAAAAATTGTCATTTGCAGTTTACATGCTAATATTACTAATAGCAGTACCTTTAAAAAAGATGTACGAAGCCAATAAACTCTTTGAACTTGACACATTTTTTTCCTATTCAAATATCACTTTCCCTTGAGCTTATCAATATATATATGAAACTATAAAATATGCTAAAGAGAGACAGAGATAGCAAAGATTGCAATTGTCAACAAGAGCAACAATAAATTTGTGTCAAGAATAAAATGTCATAATGCACAATATTTTACAACCGGTATATAGTATTGAACTGGAAGGACTCTGATAACTTTATTCATGTTAGTACATCAAATCAAACAATTTTCAATTAGCTATATATGTATATGTCACAAGAAAGTAGGAAGATTATTATTAAGCTCATGACATAAAGTGAGTATTAGGCACGAAGGAAGAAAGTAGTGAAGTGAAAATGACACGCTAAAGCTGCAAATGACGCTTGTCATTCGGTTTTCTTTGCTCGGCCTTGTTTTTCTCCGATTCATCCAAAAATGCTATGATGCTTGATAGTAAAGCAACTATGAAGAGTCAGTAGTAGAATGGTTTCTTCTTTCACTGTGTCTTCAAATCTCTAAAGACCCACATATCTACAAGAAAGAGAGAGAAGAAGAAAAGTTGTTCAAGTAAAGAAGCATATTATCGTCACGACTCATAAGATTCTTCTTGTCACTCACTTCTCTCTTTTTCTTGACTAAAAGAGTTGACCATGACACTATAAAAAGTGTTTCTGGAAGAGACAGTGTGTGATATGTTGTGCTAGTTTGTGTATCAAAACCAAATTCTTAAGTTCGAGTTGGGAATATTTCTAAAATACCCCATGTTGAATATGGGATAAAAATCATACTATCACTACCTTGAGACTGACTGAGAAAGTGATAAAATGTAATCAGTGAAAACAAATTTTTGTGAAATAACTAAATTAATGTTTTCTTTAAACTTTAAAACTGGAAGTGATATTTGAGTGTTTTATGTGATTTTGTTGAGTTCTTGAATAAAAGTTTGGTTTAATAATTAGGTTTCAAAATGCGTATGAAAAATTTTACAGATATCATAGAAGTAGCTGAGAATCTTACAGGGCTCATTAAAGGTAAATTCTATTAATATTTTTCTTGTTGAAATTGTTCAATTTTCCATGTCTCGCTGTTATATTATTCTAAAATAACAAAATAATTACGTCTCCAGTGACCAATTATTTATTTGTAACGTCCCAATCTTCAACCTAAGCTGACCTAACGAATACAAACATATAGCTTATTTATTTTTCCTTGTTTACTATCGTCTATAGACATTTCGCCTTGTGTAAATTCGTCATCATGTCATTGTCTCCACTCGAGCGAGTCTAATATGACACGTGAGGATGACATCAATCCGGAAATTAAATGTCTGTTGACATGATACAATAATATTTATGATGGATAATGATGACTGTCTGAGTGAGAATAGCAGAAAGAAAGAGAAAAGAGAGTAGAAACGCAAAAAGATAAACTCACCGAAAGAATTTCTGCGTAGCGTAAAGTTTGTTAATGAATGAAATTCTTGTTCACTGAAACATAAACCATAATGTTTTCAGTAATGGCTATTTTATACAAGATTAACAAATTCCATGTTGAAGTGTTTAGAAAAGATGAAATTTACCGTATAGTACTATACTATAATCCTATTAGAATTTTTAGAAGCTCCTACGTATCTCTAGAAAACATGATGCAAGCTACATGTAAAGCGATTAGTTATTAGTTGGTGTGTAAATTGTAACAAAATATTATTTGTAAGCCGAAATATAAATGCAAGGTCACTTTTATTATTCGCATATGTTGGGAAATTATATTGACACTGCATACAATGGAAGATTAAAATTTTAATTTTTTTTCAAGTCTACATAACATTTCCATTACACATTTTACTATTTTTAGACTCTGGAGAAATAATGAATTGTACAAGTCGACTTCAAGTCGAGCCACCACATAGCAATCCCATAGATGACAATGAGATGACGTGGGATGACGCAACTTGGATTTTGTAATTAATAATTTTTTGTATATTTTTAGTCGTGATTAAAACTACGCAATAAAAGAATGCTAAATGTAATAATAATTTGCTTCGCGTGTTTATTTAATTATAGAACGTCCTCATTCATCATTTTCACAATGCAAACAGGTATGTATGCAATAATAAGATAAAAATGGAAAAGTACTACTTGACTTTTAGCTAATTGATAATACAACTACTTATAATATTTATTTTGTTACCTCAAGGATTTGGTCTTTTAGAAAGTGGGTGCGTGTCATTGAAGAACGAAGTCAATATTATGATGAAAAATGTTGTAGATATAGTTCTGGGTGGACTAACGTATTGGTACAAAATTTATCTTTCTCTATATAATACATGAATGCACATTGCATTTTGTATCTAAAACAAATATATAAGTAACAAAATCTACTTAATTGATACAATGCGTTAACAGGTTATTTGGATATGGAATCTCTTTTGGAACGCCCATCAACTCATTTTTTGCATACGGCTACTTTGCTTTAGACAGCGACATAGATCAAATGGGCCCGATATTCTCAACATTTCTTTTCCAGTTGTCTTTTGCAACAACAGCTACAACCATAGTTTCAGGCTCCATGGCCGAACGGTAATTTTTCTTTCGCTTTTTTCTCTCTTTCTTATTGTCCATTTTATTGTGTTGGCGTTACGTTAAGAATATGAGAAGAAAAACTGCATTTGAAATCAAGTTTAATGGACCATAGTGTCATTTATAAATTTGATTCTTACAAAACACTCCAGTATCCATCAATCAGCTACAAAAGTTTTCACATTAGTCACTCCTCCATTTAAAGGAATAAGTTATAGCATATAAAAGCATCCAGTATTGAATAAGAAACGTAGCAAATTATCAAGGTCTCTCTCTCTGCTCCACTAACTTCTATTTAGCTGTCGACTGTTATATGTATGTTGACCAATTATGTAACGTGACTCTACTATACATACATTACTGCGATTTTCCTTTATAATTAGTCAACTTCCACTAATTACCTTATGAGGTCATTTATTCTTACTATAATATACAAAATGTAACATGACTACAACTGTCATAAAGTTTTTGTCATTGCTTCTCTTCTTTCATGAGCGTCACAACATATATTACACTTTCGTTATTATGAAATGATTTACTGCATCTATTCTAGAAGAGAGTTGGAAAACTCGTAGTAGGTATATCATATTGTAAGTTACAACTTGTAACTTTGCATAAAATATTCTATTATGCCACAAGAGCGATATATATCTGATTTGCCAGCTACTGAAAGTAGAGGTGTCTGGCAATAGGAAAAAAATCATATATGTAGCTTGTATATATGATTGTTAACCTTGTACTCTGAATTATGCCATATGACACTAAAATACCATATTTGCATTCATACATTCTCTAGTATTTATTATTATTTCTGAAATGTGATTTTTTTTCTTTAAAAAAACGCAGATGTAATTTCCGAGCATATTGTTTGTTCTCACTATTCAATACAATTGTCTATTGTGTACCTGCTGGATGGATATGGGGATCGCATGGCTTTCTCAAGTAATTTTTTTAAAGAACTAAGGTATTCTTCTGAGTAGAAAAAATAATGCCAAAAATCTTTATTGAAACAGAAATCTAGGAGCATTAGATATAGGAGGCTCAGGTATGTAAATTTGTGATGCTCACAAGAAATATAGACTGTATAAATTATTTATAATATCTTGTCATTAGGTGCTGTACATTTAGTTGGAGGTGCATCTGGTAAGTAAAAGATAGTCGACCAACTTTCTCATTTGTGGCTCAATGTTAAACATCAATATCATCGATTTGATAATGAGCTACATTGCATTGCATTGGTTTCAATTGACAAGAGCAAAAGTTGTAAACAAGTTAATTAGTAATTAGATACCAAATTGGAACATACGATATACTTTTTGTGTAAAGAAAAATGATATAGGCAAAACCATATGAATGCTCACTTTTTTTGTGAAATGAATGAGGGGAAAAAGTTGAAAAGAATTTATTACAATGGAGAAAGAGGAGAGAAAGTTTGTTTTATGTACATAAGCGTAAATACGTAGTTGCTGCTCTATAGTGCAACAAGTTGACCTTTAACAAAAAAAGTAATGTATACTTTTACTAGGCAATGAACTGAATTTATTAGGCTTCATCTATTATAGACAGTGTTCGCACGTTATCTGATAAAGAGAGAAAGCTGATTAGTAATACTTGATGGTTCAATAGAAGATTTGCCAACACACCCAAATGTGTGACAGAAACAGTTAAGATACGCATTAACATTAAGCTGTAGAGAGTTTGAGTCAACAAAGTTTTTGTAGTGCAGAATCAAGTTTTTTTCCATGATGCTAGCATCTTCTTCTCTCTTGTTTTTGAAAGAATTCCGGAAACAATCTCTTTTTTTTTATTTCTCAAATACTAAATCCTTTCCAATGCAATGTTGTGTCTCTGGCTTACTTCAAGGTCAAAAACACGAAACACTAAAAGCTTCAAAATAAATACTAACTTTACTATCTAAGCTAAGTCTCTCAGTGAGGATATTTGCTCTTGAAGTGAAAGTTGTCCACAATTTAGGAATTAAGAAGCGCAAGGTAAAGTTGTGGTTAATTTGTAATAGCAATATTACAAGAATAGGAATTTGTAGGTTATAAAAGACTTATATGTTATTAGCAAAAGCCTCAGACAAAATATCACTCGACTCTTGTCCTTGAGCTAACTTATTGAGTGAAGTAATAGGATAGTCTTCTCTAACTACTAAATTTTACAGGTAATTTGTTTTAGAAAGAGTATGACATTGACATAGTCACTATCTGTCATGTCTTATGTATATAGCTGCTACTCTTCTGGTAAAGCGTCTCATTATCGACTACCTAAAAGTCTATATTATATTGCAAGTCCTACCAGCACACAAAAACTTAATACTCTCAATATTATTTTGAACAACTTGAAACTATCTACATATTATTCTCTCACAAACTTTATTTCATTATCATACATTATTGTAAAAACTAATATTTGTTTGTAAAGAAAGTTTTGTTACTATAAAGTAAACCTTATGGTGCATGCAAATTACTTTGAGAACTTTCACCAACCGAACCACCAACATAGCAAAATAAATAAGAGAGTTGAAGAAGAAGTACATATAAGATCATTCTTTTTCTTCTCTCTCTCTCTCTACCTGTTGTTGGTTCTCTACTCTAGAGTACTAGAGTTTTCTCATGATAGTGATAAATGATTGCATGCATCCTGAATCTTAAGTAAAAACGATTGAATTGGCTGAGAGAGAGAAAAAAAACTACTCAATCCTCTCTCAAAAAATCAATCTCTCTCATCACTTCTATAGTGAAAAAAATGTATACGGTCAATGAAATGTAAATGAAATGCATCTCTTTTATACGACACAGCACAGTCAGACGAATAACATATATGTACGTATATAGTCAATTTGTGCATATAAATGATGGAATTTTACTTTAGCTCTGGTCGGAACTAGTGTATAACCAGTTGGTTGCATTTGCTCAAAATTAGCAAAGAATGTACACAATAATCTCCATAATTTATTCGCATGTCATGAATTTTTATACATATTTGATCTTTTTATAGCATTTGTCGCAGCATGGATGTTAGGTCCTAGGCTTGGAAGATGTAAGCAGTATAAGTAAAGATTATCGTCAATTATTGAATTGAATGCTTTATATTACAGATGAACATGGAAATGCTCCTTTGCCAATGGGTAAATGCAAATACAGAAAGTAGCATTACGTTACAAGTTAATTAATTAAAATTAAAAATAATAGGCAGCCCTACAAATGCTCTATTGGGTCTCTTTATGTTGTGGTGGGGGTAAGTCGAATGTTCAGAAATAAGAAATAAATAACACAAATTATAATTTTTTCATTTAATTCCTTACTATAGATGGCTAGCATTTAGTAGTGGATCAGTTTTTGGTGTCAGTGGACATAAATGGAAATTTTCAGCTCGAGCAGCAGTCTCTACAATAACAGCCTCATTTGGTGGTGGACTAATAGGCTTAATCTATTCTTTTGTCAAAACCAAAGGAAAATTTGATATTCTTGATTTGATATCAGGAGTGTTAGGCTCTCTTGTCTCAGTAACAGGTAATAATGATTCACTTTTTTAAAGCTCTTCTAGTTATCTTTTTATTCTTAAATGCTTAAAGGTGGCTGCGCTTTATATCGCCCATGGGAAGGCATCGTAATTGGCTTAATTGGTGGTGGTATAGCTTGTTTTGGAATTCCAATCTTTGATTGGTTACATATTGATGATCCTGTAGGCGCAATTTCTGTTCATGGTTTATCAGCATTTTGGGGAATTTTGGCCATTGGACTATTTGCTAATGGAGAAACTCTATTGTATCCAAAAGGAAAAGCAGGACTACTTAAAGGTGGTGATGGCTCTTTACTTGGAGTACAACTATTATCCGCAGTGTGTTTCATGGCATGGTCTGCACTTGTAACTTTTATCCTACTTTGGGTGAGAAAGCAATTATAATCATATAACTTTCTTGTCAGAGCAAAGTTTTCCAATTATTTTTCTAACATATACTTTCAGACCATCAACAAAATCATTCCAATACGCATGGAAGCTCATGAGGTAAGTTTAATACTCTTAATATATCTTGCTACATATACTAACATTGAATTTGCATTATAGGAATTATTGGGTGCAGGTAAAGAAAAATAAATATATTTATTCATATGGTTTCTTTAAATTCTATATCATATGCACTGTATATTCCCAAACAGATCTAGTAGATCATGGAATCAGAAGAATGGGTAACATTTTTGCAAAAAGCAATTTGTGATTTAGTACACATATTAACTTTAGGCTTTATACTATAAAACTTATATCTAGGTGTTGGTGTCTCAAGAGCTCTGTCAGCTCTAGGCTCTCATCCTAATCTAGATGTTGAAACTGGTCAAGCTATAGGAACAAATCCTGGTATATAAAAAATAAATATAAAAGACACTTTAGAGTAAATATATACTCCTATACAATATTGACTTTGCAGGACATGAAATTGCATTAGAGAGATACATCAGAGAAAAGAGACAAGCACAAAATGGCAATCTTCAAAACAAGTATAATCAACAACCTCCTGTTCAAACGGGAACTGTAGCATGGCTACATGCTTGATTACTATTAAAAATTGAAAAATCTCTTCTAAAAGTCATCCAGAAAATAAACTCAACAAATAAACTCTCTATCTGTTTTAGCCAGTACTTATATATGAAGTGTATAATTACATAATTGTTGTTGTTCAATCACAAGTATATAAAATGTATTTATTATTATATATACATATATACAAAATTATATCTCTTGTTATTAGATCTAGTTTCTAAATAATAGTTGTATATAGAATTGTCAACATGTCATTCTATAAAATGTACCTGCACCTAACTTAAACAATAATACAAAATCTGTTAATTGATGTCTATATATTTATGTTAGTAAATGTGACGACAATATAGTTGCTAATGAATCATGGAAAAACACTTTTTGAATCATAGACTGTAATTACTATTTTGCATGTAGGAACTTTAGTTTGTAGCACTTTGCATTGTTGGGTGACGTCAAGTAACTCATTCAGATTGCAAGTTTAATCATTGTTGTTGAGGATAGCGTCAATTAACGCATTAGCTTTGTTATTAATAGATTGGACCATAAGGAGTCACCATTATTATCTCAAATTATATTTGTTTAGTGACGCTCGTTTTTGATGTAAATTGCTCTATTCACGTTTCTAGATGCGCAAAATACCTCTGCATATAGTCGATATATGTGTAGTATTTACGATTTATATAAAACAGATATCTAGAGATATTCAGATTTGACATTTATCTCTCAAGGTGAAATTTGAACCTATCACTCACAGACTGTGAGTCACAGTCATCAGCTCACCAACAACCCTCATTGAAATTAGAGAAGAAAACCATATTTCTGTAGGCTATTTTCATCATCTATACTCCTAACACATATATATAAAACTTTCCATCAAAATGTATATTTATAGAACACGAATAGTTGGGAAATATTGTTGTATTATTTTTATGAGATTATTATTAGGACAATAGAAAATATCTTTTTCCGTTCATTGACATCCAACAAATATAATTTTCCACAAAACAAAGACTTATTTTTCATGGTGATATTTTACTGGCTCTCATATATATGAACTTGTTTTCTGTAATATTTATGATCCAAAACAGTTTTCCATAAGCATATTACCACTACTGTTCTTTCAGTAGTTAAATTTTACATATATAACTATAAAATTGTGCAATCAAGTTGCTTTTTTTAGACTGAAGCCTCGTGATCATTATTGCTTTTGAATAAATTTCAGCACAGGTCACAATGAACCGGCTAAAATTCAGAGGAAATGCTTTTGTAAACAAAATACTAAAATTGCTATACATATATATTCTATATGCAGATGCTATAGTTTTACTAATTCATATATGGAAATGAAGCAGTAAATGAGTACGTACAATGGCAGTTGTATCAGGTTTGTTTGGTATTATTATATTGTTATATGAAAAATGTACATGTATACCTGTAGTACTTACTGTTGTGTGTAACAAACTAACTTCACTATACTGTCTCAGCTTTAGTTTTGGTTTACAATAATATCTCACTTTTTCATATAGTATAAGCAAAAGCAACTGGTGGTAATGGTGAAACCAGTGTTATATTTCTCTTGTTCAGTGCCGCAGCTGAATCTATAAATAAAAGAGAAAAAAGCTATTACCATTTACTACTATTACATCAAAACATAATATTATTGATCATTTCAGAAATCTACAACTGTTTGTTTGAGATTTTTTTACGTCTGCAATATTATTATTGTAACCTCTGCTAAGCAGTTCATACACGTTTCAACATAGAACTTTGCACTCTACAATTTCAAATATAAATTAGCAATTGTGACATGATTGTCAATCAGTAATACAAATACAGTGTGATTAAAATAAGTGAAAATAAATCTCAATTTCGTATTTATAAAGTTGTGATGGAATCTCCTCAGACTCAAGCTCCTGCATCAAATATGGTACGTTACATAATAATATATCTGCATACTTGAGATATTACTTTGGTCATTTAGTAATAAAATATATTGTTATGTATTTATAGTACATCACATTCCGCAAGACAGTAAATGGAAAAAATGCTGATACACCATCAAAATTGTTTAGTCTATCTAGCTCAAGTAATAGCTCAACTTCTCCTCCTAAATATACAAAGGCTGACTCAAAACTGATTTATAATGATGATGACAATTCAAGTAGCAATGATAAAGAGTCATTCTCATGGTCTCAATGGTGTCAGTGTTTCAAATTTTTACAACGATCAAAGGTATGTTGATAATAATAATAAACAGGAAGGAAATTGCTGTCAAGAGCATGTTAGCTTCATGATAACATTTAACATTTTGTTGTTACTTATTCTATCTTTTTTGCTCTCAAATAGTCCATGAGTAATGACCAATCACCAACTCAAAAAGCACTAAAAAGAATGCTAACTGAATTAGACTTGTTAAGTTCATGTGACATTGTTGGAAAATCAGAGATTTTCAATATGATGGATGTTCAACAATTATCTCATCATGTACCACCACAAACAGTTGGAGCACCTTGGATTTTAAATTTCTCTACTTCTAATGATGGATTTTCTTTGAGTACAATGTACAGAAGATTATATAAAGTTACTACACCAGTGATTATTTTTATACAAGATATTCATGATAGAGTTTTTGGTGCTTTAGCTTCATCTACACTGAAAGTCTCTGACAAGTTTTATGGAACAAGTAAGTATACTTTTATTTACATATTGTTGTATTATTAAAATGGCTAAATTTTATGTTTTTAATAATAACAGGTCATTCATTTCTTTTTCAATTACGTCCTCTTCAAGTTTACAAATGGAATGGATGTAATTTTTATTTTATTGAATGCCGTGAAGATACATTAGCATTTGGATGTTCCAAGTAAGCATTTTTTGAAATACATTAAGCTGTTATATTTTTATAACGAATTTTTTTTTTATTTTCAGTGGGAAGTATGGACTATGGTTAGACAGTGACTTGCATAAAGGAAGAACTGATGAATGTACAACATATGGGTCTCCAGCATTAGTTGAAGAGAAGGATTTTGTCATCAAAACATTAGAAGCATGGAGTTTCAAAACAAATTTTGGTGGATAGTTGACTCAACTAAGTTGAGTGAATTTGTTACATTTTCATTATCATCAACAAATCAGCATCTGTCAAATGCTATTTTTGTTAGTTTACAAATTCAATAAGTAATATAATATAATAGTATAATAAGAATATTTTGTACATTACGATAATATTTCATACTCTATCTTCCATATTCTATAGTATATTTTGTAAAGTATGTCTTCATTCATATCACATACATTTATCTCTCATTTAAAGTAGTTTACCTATACCACATACATTATCGTCAACAAATAAATAAAAATTGAAACTAACTCAGCCGTCATTACATTTTTTGTCAACACTTATTTTCTATGGAGTAATATATGAAATACATAACAATATAATATGAAAAAAATCACTCTTGTGAAAGTTTTTTTTATTTATTTATCATCAATATGCTAATTAAATTACTAAATAAATATTCTATCTGGAAACTCGTGATACACAATCCTTTTTGAAACATTTTTTTCTGGTGCGATGTTTGCATACAAATCAGTAGTAAAGCGTCAACTCTTCTGTAATGTATGATGAGAAAGAGAAGAATAAGAGCCACACTTTACCTTGAGTTATACTAGAATAGAAAACAAATTAGTATTTTAATGTGAATATTAAATTGTCATTTGCTGCATATATATAGTCAGACTGTTGTATCTACATACAGCTTCATTTCACATTTTGCTTCAATGTGTATAAAATTCTGGTTTACACGAGTTAACCATTAGCACTACAATTCACAGAAGACGTAATTTTCTGAATCTGAATTTTTAAACACAAACTAAAATAGGTAATAATTTGTTCCAAGAAAAATAAAGATAACAATGGATTATCCTACTGGTGAAATTTTGTCTCGTGCAATGAAAAGAAGAGTCTCTGTTGAAGCTCAAGATTTTGTAAGAATTTATTTATACTTTTTGTTTCATAATGTTGACCTAAAAAAATCTTTGCTTCTAAAGCTAATTCAAACCACGTATGAACTGAAAAAAGCAATTTCTTTACATCGCTCTGATAGTGGAGAAGAATTTCATCCAGAAATGATTGTTGGGCTTTCAGAAATATTAGATTTCAATCATGTCACAAGCATTAAAAATGAATTACCTTCAAGGTAGAGTATTTTCAAAAGTATACGTACAATGCATTGTAATGCAATATAATATTTTATTTATTTCATTAAATTTTTAGATTGGGACAGTGGTATTTGAAATTCACATCTTCTTTGGATGGAAAATGTTTAGAAAAGATGTACATGAAACTAGAAGAAGTTGAAGGACCTGTACTAATAGTAATTAAAGATGCTGATAAACATATATTTGGAGTCTTTTGCTCTCGTATACCACAAGAGTCACTTGATTATTATGGAACTGATGAAACATTTGTTTTTCGATGTTTTCCAAAATTTGAATGTTTCAAACCTTTGTGTGGAAATAATGGTTGTTTTTTGAAAGGACGTGTGGATTTATTTTCTGTTGGAGGACCAAGGTAATTTATTTCAAGTAACAAACTATTAAATAAAAATTAAATTATTATAATTTATATACACAGTGGAGATGAATGTGCCTTGCAAATTGACAAAACTATTTCACATGGAAAAACTTTTATATCACCAACATATAAAAACACTCCCTTAGTTGCTGAAAATAAATTTATTATTAAATCTCTTGAATGCTGGAGTTTTAGTTTAAATGATGATGAAGCTAATGAAGATGAATTACAGAAATAAGACTTTGATATTAATTATTATTATTATTGCATAACATATTAAATAACACTTTATTTGATTGAACCAATCACACAAAAGCATTTTTCTTTGTTCATTGTTTCACCTGAGCGCATGAGCATAAACAATTCCTTTGTTTAGATTGAAGCGTCGTTTCGATCATCATTCATTTCAAAAGAGTTTAGTTGTTGAAATTGAATTTTTGCAGTGTTCTGTGCTTCTTTAAAAAAAGTTAATCATTCATAATGGATCATAATAATACTCATTCTCAGTGGAGTGCTGATACATCAATTATGAGTGAACAACAGAGTCAAGAACATTCACAATTTAGTCAATCTTTATTGTCTCCAGCTTATCAGTATCAACAATCACAGCTTCAACTTATGATGCCAATTTTTGACTTTTACCAACCATCTCAATCATTATTATTACAACAAAGCAATATAGACAACAACTCAACCCAACAACAAGATTTATTTCAATTTCGTAATAGACAACATGTAGATGAAGATGCTAGAGAAATTCTGAATGTAGTGGGCCCAATAATTGATTCTGAATTTACTCAAAATCAAAACGATAATAATAATGGAAGTGTTGATGAAAGTGAAACATATTATAGTGGAAGTTTAGCTGTAAGTCCATTATCAATGCTTCGAATGAATGATTTTGGCAATGAAGAAGAAGGGAACAATAATAGAATTACTGATGACGATCTTACTCAATTTAGTCAGGAAAATGGTCAAACTGTAGATTTCTGTTCACTTGAACAAAATGACGTTAATAATAGAGAAGGTAATAGTTTACATTTACATCAAGAAGAAGAAGAAGAAGAAATGAATCAACAAGAAGTTAGTAATGGACAACAACAAAATAATCTTCAAGATAGTCAAACTCAATTTAGTCAATTAAGTATTGATGTTGATGGACGACGCCAAAGAGCTTTAGATATTTTAGGAAAGATGCCAACAAAGTTGCAAACTCCAGAATTTATTTCAAAAGACGACTACTAAAATTATATATGAGGTATAAGTTACTTTAATCTTTGGTATATAGTATATTGTCTAAATATGAAATATTTTTGTTGTAAATATTGTACAGGGACTTGAGGCTGCTGCATTGCAGAAAATGATTGATCCATTTATGAATAAAGAAGATGGTTGTAGTAGAAATGAGAATGAAAAAGAACCACCACAACAAGGAACTTCAACGGCAATATTAAAAGAAATTCCGCGTGTAGAAGTTGATGCAACAACTCTAAAAATTCAATCTACTATGACAAAATTAGAAGCAACTATGAAAGCAGCTTTAGAAATTATTGAAAGTTCACAACCTCATAAACCAATGATTTTAATGAGAGCATTATGCCAAGGAATTGGAGATTTTGTATCAGCTACAGAGTAAGTAAACTTCTAGAAATATATATTCTATATCTAAAGTAAAAAAAAAATGCTTTCTAAACAGCTTCAAATTGGATGAAAGACAAAACATTTTAGTAATGCAAGCTGTTAATCAGGTGCAACGTTTGTATAATCTGTACAAAAATATGAATAATACAGAAGGTTCATCAACAATATTAAGTGATTCTGGAATTGACTACTTGATAAATGTAATGTTAGATTGTCTCACATTGAAAGAATTGGATGTAAGTGCATAATTCTTAAAAAATATCAAATTAATTTGCATAAGCTAATTTTTTCTTTCTTTTGTCTTGCAGTCTCTAAAATCTATGCTACGATATGATATAGTACATGAAATAATTTGTGGTTTAGTATCACAAGAAATTAGACAAGCTATTCTGAAATCTACTTGCAACTATGTTGTATCGAGTTTACATGGACTTCATGATTTTAATTTAATGTTTCAAGGTGATTATATGAATTCTGTCTTCCGCTATATGCATCTTTTGGACTTTTTGATTTCTAATAATCCTTCAATTGATGTAAGAAATCTAATATTCATTACGTATCTTTTAACTCCTTAGTTGTTTTTTTTCTTCTAATAGGAAACTGAAGTCAATCGTATCAAAGAAATACAAACTTTATCTGCTACATGTTCTCCATTTACTCATGTCACTCTCTATCTGACTCGTCTAGTTATGTGTGCAACAGCAAGAGTTAAGCAGCAATCAAATAAATAGATTTTTCAAGATATTACAGTTTTAGGTTTATTATTATTAGTCTTGTTTCTATTCTAGTTTCCAGTCAATTACAATTTACGTCCAATTCTACATAACTAATATATATACATATAGTCTTGTGAGTTAAAATAATTGCATTGTTATAATATCTACTTTTAGTTCTATACAATAAAATCACAACATACACATGATACTGACTGACAATATATTAATTGTGATGAATCATAACATTCCCATAAATAATTAAGGTACTATAAAAATGACTGAGTTTTTTTATGACTGCAAGGTCAAATACATAATTAATATTAAATTGTTTTGTTAAAATCAGGTAAAATTGGTAACATAATTGTTGCGTACACGGTGAGTAATAAAAAGGTACAATAAAATTATCATCACATGCTACATGAACAACATAAAACTACTGCGTGCATATTAAATTAATATAAAAAACATTAAGTCTCGATTTATATAATAACTAGTCACTCCATGAATCTATCAAGTGCCAAAGTAATGCAAATGCTCTTCTTTGATGTTTTCTTTCAAGTGAAACAACGCCAACATTTTTCTCAATAAGATTTGAGAATCCTTTACCTACACCAACAATTAATTGAGAATTTGATACTGATGCTAAACTAGTTGTGCTTCCATGAATTCCATCACTTTGTTGACTTGGTGTAGGAGAGGTACCTCTGCTACTATTATCCATTGATAAAGAATCTTCCAATTTATTATTACTTGAGCCTTGAGAAGGTATGGTGGAATGTTGATTAGTATTTGGATCATTTGTGGATAACAGTTGAGAATCAGAAGAATAAGGAGAATGGTCACGAAATATCCAAAACGAACGTACACTGTAAAACCATAAAAAAGTTTAGTTTAGTGTATATAGGTGATAAATAAGCAGGAGATGTCAGCAATACTTACTCGGAATTAAAAGGACGAAATGTTGTTATTGGTCTCAAGTTCTTTATATCTGCAAGGAATACAAAACCTCTATTTGTTCCAACGTAGACTTCATTGAGTGAAGAGCGTAGCACAGTTACTTGCAAAGGTTTATTATTTAATTCTTCTTCCATTGATTCCCTTACAGGCAATAGTTTTCCAACATCTAATCTTGAGATCATTTCTCTTTTATTGCAACACCAACCATAGATTACTGAACCTATTATTATAGATCAATTCAATGATGTAAATTAGTAGAAAACTCTACAAATAATGAATGTTATATAATTAATATAATATATTACCTGGGTAGACATAAGAAAACATGAGGTCATTTCTAACATGCGAATCAATCAAGAGCACTTCAACAGCATCAATAATGGTCTCATAATGGTTGACAATTTCTTGTGATATAACTACTCCCCCTTTGATTGTAAATACTGTCATTTGCCCAGCTTTTCCCCCGGTCCACAATTCAACCATTCTATTAAATAATAAATAAATAAATAAATATATTAATAATTTAAAAAAATCTCAATTTATTTAAAAAAAAACTTTTTTATACCCGTCAGCTATGCATCTTGAACTTAGACAATGAATAACAGTTTGTTTGCCCAACTCAGTTAAAGGATTTGCATCAGTTTTGTCACAAAGAAATAATCTTCCACTAGATAAAGCAACAGCTACTACAGGATCCAAATTTTGAAATGAAACAATTGCACCAACATATCCAACTTGAGATTCTAAATCCAATTCAACTATTTTATTATAGTCACTGATCTTGAGAATATGTATTTTCCCGAGAGTGTCTCCCATCCAAACAGTTTCATCAATTTGTATCATAGCTGTTACTACTCCACTGATAAATTCAAAACATTGACAACTATCAAATTGTATAGTAGATTTTAATTTGATACTATATATTCCTCCAGTAGAACAAGATGCCCATATTTCTTTCTCATCGTCATATCCTAAACCAATAGCAGCTACTATATTACTAACATTTGTTAATGATACAACATCTCTTAATGAAGTAAATTCAGGGCCAATTGCTGTTGCTACTATTTGAGATGCTGTTGGTCTATCTTTTGCTACATGACTCCAACAAATGACCATCAAATCAAGAATATATAAAGGATACATTTCACAATCTCTTCTTGTTAAAGCTGGTCTTAATCCTTCTAATATACTTTCTTTAACATTTTCACATCCATCAAATGGTTGTTTTAAACTAGTCATCTCATAAATTAGCATTCCAAATGAAAATATATCAATTTTTTCTGTATATTCTTCTTCACCATTATAACGAATAATTTCAGGAGCCATAAATCCTTCTGTTCCTCCAAATCCTAGTTTTTTTTAAAATTATATATTATTTTTCATTATTAGATACAACATATAACATATTTCATTTTCTAACAACTCACCTTTACTACCAGTTGGAAATGAACTTCGACTTATACCATAATCTGCTAATTTAACATCAACTTTTAATTGATCATCTTTACATGAAAATGGTAATGGATAATTCCAAACTAGAACATTTTCAGATTTTAAATCTCTATATATAATACGATGACTATGTAAATATTCCAAAGCTTTTCCAACTTGAATAATTGTAATTTTAATTGTATCGGCATGTACTTTATCTCCAGAACGTTTATAATCAGATAATACAGAATCCAATGCTCCTTTTGGAGCACGAGGCATAATAATTGAAAGTGGTGATTGACAAAGACCAACAAATGGAACAATATTAGGATGAGATACCCAATATAATACACGAACTTCTCCTCTTGCAGCTATATACGCACGACAAGCAGTTTGAGCAGGTGAACGAAACCATTTACTTTTTGCAATTTTAAATGCAGCTTGTGCTTCATGATTCTCTGAGCCAGGATCAATTGGTTGAAACATTTTCATTGCTACTTCAAGAGGTTTATTACTAGTCTCATGTTTTGGAATAAATTTTCCAGCAAAAACAAAACCAAATGCACCACGTCCTAAAAGACTTCCTTTCTGTACATCACTACTATTTAATAAGTATCTTGCATTCAAATCCAAAAAGAGTATATCAGGTGCAATATCTGTTAATGTAATGTCTCCATGTTTTGGACAATTAACTTTTAAATTTTCTATCATCATTGATGATGAAGTATTGTTATTTCCTTTAGTCATTTGATTCTTCTTTCCACTACTACTACTATTACTCTTGTTATTGATCATATTTTGATTTGAAAGTTCAGAAAACCTTTGACTATGTAGTATACAATATTCAACTGACCAAGAGTACATAGTCATATTTTTTCCTCCATGATTATTATAACCACTACTAGACCATCCTTTTAAAAAGAAATTAAGTCCACTATAATTAGATCCTGAAAAATCTCCACTTCCACTACCAAATAATTTTGGAGAATCAAATCCAAAACCAGTTCTAGATTTAACTAATGTAACTGTTGGTTCATGTTGTTGTTGTTGCTCACTATTATTATGATCTTTATTTTCAGGATTAGAATCTACAGATGATACTCTAGTATTTGATGGTGAATGTACACCAGAATCAGAAGACATTCTTGAATTATTTTTATTCCCTGAGAGTCCAAGATGTCTAAATAATCCATCAGCTCTTGATGATGATGATGATGTAGGTGGTGGTGGTGTCTTTTCAATACTATTTTGTTGTCCATCTGTTGAACCATCTTGTTGTGAATCTGATGTAGGAAAACATCTTGGACATGGAATTAAACGTGTAACTAAATATTTTCCTTCAGACGTATGTACAAATCTTGTTCCTATACTGGGATACCAATCTTCAAGCAATGTGTCGACTTGATCAACAATCAAGGCTAAAAGTTTTGCAATACTTTCAATTGATGGTTCTAAAATAAATGATTTGATAGTAGGTTTTGAATCATCAGTTGTTGGTTGAATAATAGAATTAACTAAAATACTAAGAGCAGGAATATGTATCTCTAATAATCCAGTATCATTCATTTCAACAACATCCCATACTTGTTCTCCTGAATCTTGACGAAGATATAAAGTTTCTGGATCTAATGATGTATCACTTACATCAGTTTCACATAAGGCTCCATCATCTCTTCTCAACATAAATGAGATTGGTTTTTCACCAGTAACTTCTCTTAATTGTAAAACTAGTAATTCACCATAATGTAATTCCATACCAGCTTGCCAACAACGATAATCTGCTTTCTGATCTAATACTTTAACCATTTCTTGTGTAATTTCTGATGGTGCTGGTACATTGAAATAATTCCTTACAATTTCAACAATACGATCATCAGATAAAATTCTTGATATAATATAGTCAAATAATACAATTAATAAAAAATTAACCGCTCAAATTAAGTAATTGAAAATACTCAGCATACCTTGATATAAGACGTGGCCAAAATCCAGATGGAAAATATGATAATAATAAAAATCTATTTATAGGTAATAATTTACCACGTTGAATTCTAAAATAATCATCTTGTTGTATTGTTGTTTCAATAACATTTACATTACTATTATTAGTTTTAATAGGAGTCATATTTGTTGATTTTGATGGTGGTGGTGAATCTAATTGAAAACTACTACTTGATACAGGCATACTATTACCACTTCCAGAAATTGCAAATTGTTGTTGTAAGTTTTTAATACAATCTTCAGACATTCTACGACTTATACGATTTGTTTTATTTTTTAATGCCCATCCTCTTGATCTAACTGGAATTCTTACACGTACTTCACTTTGTCCCATTTTCATTTGTTCAAGTGATGGTAATAAAGATGGTATTAATAAATTGACACTATCCCATGGAACGGCCAATTCAAATTTACTTAATAGACTTAATACATAGTCTCTTGTTTCACTAGATTGTCCTTTAAATAAATGTTTTAAATCATCTACTTTCATGATTCCGTTTTTAGCAAAAGGATTAATTTCTCTGACTGTGACAACGTGTGCTAGCATGTCACATAGCCACTGTGGATCCAAAAAGTATAAATCACGTAATGTACTATCTTCATAATGTAACAATACACCATTTTCATGTAGAAAAGAACAAGCTTGCATAATTTCAGCATCATCACGAAACCTGTAGAAGAAGAATAGTGTCAAACAATCAATCTTTGTCGTAATTTGAATTCAAAAAAAAACAGTTATATACGTACGAAAGTCCAAATCCTTTTTCTAACCATGAAGATACACTTGATTTAAATTCCTTTTCATTCAAAACAGGATCTAATCCTTGAGTTTTTCTTTCAGTAGCCAAGTATGCTACAATTTCTTCCATTTGTATATACTTTGATGGTATTTTTTGTTCTAATAGTCTTTTACCATGTGATGTCTTAATGTTAAACACTGTATCATATATTAGATTACAAAGAGCTCGAATATTGTGACGAGTTTTACATGAAACTTCAATAGAATACATAACTTTTGGTAATCCTCTTTTTTCAGGATCTGAGATAAAAATAAAACGTTCACGTATTTTTTGTTGTAAATAATCTAAATATCCAGGTGGAAATTTTTCTGAAACTAAATCATAGTGTGTTCCAACAATTATAACTTGTGAATTTGGAGCACGAGCTTGTATATTTACTAGCCACTGGACAATTTCATTAAGTCCTTTTTCTCCATCACAAATATTCCAAACGACAATATATAAACTACGACGAGATAAAAAGTATAAATGTGTTGCATAATATTCTTTTTGTCCACCAAAATCCCAAGTACGAAAAATAACGGGGCCAAAATTTCCTCCTCCTCCTGTTCCACTGCTACTACTACTTTTATTTCCAACTGATTTACTTTCAAGTACCCAAGAACCAATATCAACACCAACTGTGGAAATTGTTTTTCCAGATTTTTGACTTGCAGCAGCAGCTTTATTAGCAGCATTCATTCTCTTAGCCCAGTGATCCTGTGTAACATGTTTTTGAGACCCTTCTTGTCTTAATTGTGCTAGTAAACTTGTTTTCCCTATACCTGAAGATATAAAAAAGATTGTATATATATTTAGTGTTAAGACAAAGATTCTATATAATAGTTATTATTTTTTACCCTGAATTCCAACGACCATTAATTTCATTCTAGCATATGGTTTAGCATCTTCAAGTACAGATTTCAAATAACCTATTACATCCATTGTTTTACAACGTTTTGATTCAATCATTGATTTTAGTGGTTCTTGTAGAGGACAACCGGTAGTATTTAAGTTCCACATTCGATTTAATAAACCCATTTCTGGCGGTAGATCAGTAACTTTTATATTTCCACTTAAATTAAGAACAGATAAACTTGTCAATTCTGCTACTTTAGGAGTTACTTCTTTTAACTTATTTTCGGATAAATCCAACATTGTAATATTTGGAAACCATAAGTTTCTACTACTTAATGGTGTTTTTCTTCCTAAACTATCTCCTGAATTTGAAGAATCATGTTGTTGATCAAATTCAATTCCACTACCAGAACTTGTTGATGTTGTACTTGATGTTAAATCTAATGATTGTTCTGAAGGTCCAAGTGATATAACTTTTAAAAGATTTCCAGATAAAAGAAGAGTTTTAAGATTTTCTAATCGATGATGTTTCTTATGAATACATTTTTCATTGTTACTGGTATTACTATTTCCTCCTCCTTCTGTCATAACATCACAGCAAAATGAATTGAAAGTTGAAGCAGATGCATAGCAAGTTGATTTTCCTGTATTTTTTTCTCCAGGTGAAAAGAACCATCTTTCAAGTCTATTGTGAGATAAATCTATTGAATAATAAAATAAACAAATAAATAATAATGTTAGCATTATCGTGCAATTAATAAAAGACTTACCAATTTGTCTTAAAGTACATGGATAATCATGTACATGTCCCATATCTTTAAGATTGTTATATGAAAGATTAAGTCGTTGTATATTGAGCCCAAGGCAAGAGAGAACTTTTGGAATTTTATGAAATGAGTTGTGAGCCAAGTTGAGAGATAAAAGTGAAGAAGAAGATTCATTAGAAAGTAGAGCAGCTTTGTTTGATGAAAATTCTGAATCTGCAAGTATTTTAATATTTTGTCTCCACATTCCATGATGACTCATAAGATGGTTGTTGTGATGATTGTAAATTTGTTTGTTGTGATGATAATTTGTTGTTGAGTTCATTTGCTTTATTATTTCTACAAGATACTTTACGATTCTTTTGATCAAAATCAACCATAACAAAATCTGGACTAGTTGGACTGTTATCTTCATCATCATCAGTAGGACTTCTTTTCTTCTCATCTTGTAAAAGAGTACTAGATGTAATGCTATATGTTAACGAGTCAAATTGTGATGTATCCATTTCAGAAGATAATGTTGGTAATTCTGTAAGAAGATTCAAACTGAGATTCAACTCTTGTAGTTTTGGTGCAGTCCATATACAAGATGGAATTGATTGAATTTTATTATTTGATAAATTAAGTGTTGTTAAAGATGGAAAACATGTAAAAAGTTCTGGTGAAATTGTTTCAAATCGATTATCTTGTAATAACATTTCATCTAACCAGGGCATCGTTATCACATCAGGAAAATCTAAATATTCAATCTTATTTGAACTTAGATTTAAATATTTCAAACTGCACAAAGTAAAAACAACATGAGGAATTCTTTCAATTGAATTATTTGATAAATCTAATCGAGTAATTGCATGTAAACTTAAATTCTGATTTCGTGGACATAATCTCAGTCTTGGATTAATTTTTAGAGCTGCTGATATTAACCAATTTTCTGAAATTCTATCCAATTTTTGTGAATGCCAGTTTATGGTAACTGATGCAGTTGGTAGTATACTTGTTGCAAGAAGTGGCTTCTTTAATCGTTGTAAAATATTTTCATGTAGAAAATTTGTATTAACTTTGTTTTCAGCATCAGCATGAGCTTTTAAAGATAAAATTTTTCCAACAATAATATCATCTTTCGCTACTACACTCATTGCTTTACAATCATCATCTCTTGCTCCATATTTTAATAATAAATCGATCATTCCTAGGTCTCGTAATATACATGCTTCAACTAAAGCTGTAGATGATTCTTCACCACGTCTTTGTTTCTCTTGTTGTCTTCCTTGATTATCATATGGACCATGATGACTAGCAGAAGTAATTGGAAGAATTGGTAAATTTGGATCAGCTTTTGCTAAATAATACAAAAATAAGATATGATGAGCAACACTTCAACACTTGTTTTCAACTAGAAAGAAAAAAGATCTCTACTCTTTTATTCTTTTAACTTACCTGCTAATAATAATGATGCTATTACATGATTTCTTTGTTTTACACAAACATGTAAAGCAGTTTGTGAATCTTCTTCACAATATGCATTAACATCAATAGGGCATACAATACTATCATCTTGTTGTTGTTTTTTATTTGGTGGAGAAAGTAAGTTTTGATTAGTTACCATTGATAATTTATTTAATATTCCTGCAATTCCTTCAGAAACTTTTCTTTTTGTTGGACTAGTAGCAGCTTTATCATTATTATCAGATTCAGTGGTAGAAATAATTTGTTGTTTTTCTTCAATAACAGTAGTATTAGTAGGAGTTAGTGGTTTTTCACCCAATTTTCTTACTTGTACACGATATTTTAAAAGTGCATCTACTAATCGTTGGTTTCCCATTTGGCATGCTATATATAAACAAGTTTGTCCGCTAACATCTCTAAAATTGATATCAAATGGCATATCATATTCCAAATTACAAGAATATCGGAATGTTTGTAAATGATCTTGTTGATATTCATATTTGAGCAACATATCCATCACACTAGCATGGCCATTAATACAACAAGCATGAATTGGTAGCCATTTTTCAACTGTTGGAACTTGAACGAGTAATGGGAATTTCTATGAGTATAAATAAGAGACACACAGAGATTAGGTGAAATCAATAAATTCCTAATACATTAATAATAAAGATATATACCTTTAATAATATTGAAACAATTTCCTTATGGCCAAAATATGCAGAAATATATAAAGGAGAATATTTTGTAACAGGATGAATTCGGCCATCAGCTCCATTTTCTAGTAAGAGTTCTACAAGATTTTTAAAGCCACCTTCACATGCTCTGAAATTAATAAACATACAACAATAAAATTTAGTTTAATAATTTTATTGTTAAAATAATAAATTTTTTTCACTCACTTGAATAATAATGTATTATTTCCATTTGGTGTAAGATTAATAATTGATTGAACTTCTGTAGGTCCAATATCACGAAAGAAATTCTTAACAGCATTGAAATCACCACTACACGCAACTTCACGTAAAGCATAATGAAGAGATTCTCTAGCTTCTTCTTTAGCATGCTCAGCTCTTTGTAAAAATTGATGAGTTGTAATATGTCCTCCTCTTTCAGCTAAATCAATTGAAGTTAGCCCGTGTCCTTCTAATGTAAGAGGATCTGCACCAGCATCAACAAGTAATTGAACATTAGAAAGAAATCCATGTTCAGCTGATGTATGTAACGGTGTTTTGAAATTGTCTTGTGGACCACTTGGCTGATTTGGGTTTGCTGTAAGTTAAATAAAAAAGATCCATATATACACATTTATATAGTAATGGAAATATTCAATAAAATCATCTACTTACCACCAGCTTTTAACAAAATTGCAAGGCATTTAGAATTTTCAGTACACGCACTAGCATGTAATGGACTTCTACCCCAAGAATCCTGACTATTTATATGAGATATTAATTCTCCATTTAATAAATCAAGTAATAATTCATCATTATCCCATAATGCAGCCTGTAAAAGAAAAAAAATAAAGAAATATCGGTTATACTCTTTTAATTTCCTTTTTCTATATACATAAACACAGACATACTTCTACAAGTGGTGCAACATTTGACATTATTTAAAAAGAAAAATACCAATATAAATAGATATATAGAACCAAAAAACCACTGGAGAACAACTATTATGATTGATTAAATACTACAGATTAATGAACTGCGACACTATTATATTATAGCAATGGGTGGTACTAAAAATATTATACTAGTATGTATATTTATGATAATAATGTTTACATATGAAATATTCATGATTTCCTCTTCGTGGTTTATAATAATCATAAAGAAATTATCATGTTATCATTTATGACATGTGCGTGTCTGCTTCATATAGATAAAGTTTAATGAATTGATCAAAACTACTAGTAGTAAATTAGGTCGGGTCAATTGTGGTCAGTTTTTATGAATTGAATTGACAAATAAGTAGGGGAAGAATAAAAAATGACTAACGCAATCTATTTCTAATAATTTATAATTCTCAAATGCAACAACAATAACTAATTACCTGATGCAATAAATGGCCAGGAAAGTCTTGCTCAGAAATTCCATCTGGAGATGTCATGCTCTTGTTTTAGCTGCCTTGTTTGCTAATTATTTAGCTACGCAATGATTAAAGATTTACATTTTCACTAAATAAAATTACTGCACTGCACTTGTTCTTCTGCTATATAACAGTATAAAACAACAATGAATAAGGAAGAATAATTTTCTTCATTGAAGAAGGACAAGACAGTTATTAACTATCATAAAAGATGAAGTAATCCACATTATATGATAATGTGTAGTTAACTGACAATAAAACTAAATGTTCTATATAATCTTCATCATTTTTGCAACAGACTTGTTTTCTGTACCGTTATGCTGCTGCTGTTGGCTGATATTTATGTTATTGCAATTTGTAAACATATGATACAAAACAAAACGTGACATAGTGAAGGTCGTTCAATATGAGAAACCAGAAGAAAGAAAATAGCGCGTAAAACTCAATCAAATACCGGGACAAAAGTAAATAAACAGAATTTTTCAGTGAAATGTCAAAAAACTTAGTTGTTTGTTTGTTATTGTAATTAAACTTTTAAATATAAAACATAATGTATCATCAAAGTGAAGATAAAATTCCAAAACGTATTCAAAAGTTGGACGAGACTGTCATCAATAGAATTGCTGCTGGAGAAGTAATTCAGGTAAAATGCGAAATGATCATTCCAATTCTTCATTTTCTCTAATTAAATGAATTATACAATTTCTTATCTAGCGTCCTGCAAATGCATTGAAAGAACTTTTGGAAAATAGGTATGTATTTGAGCAATAATTTATAAACTTAATCGCATCTTTAAACAATGATCCTTGTTGTTTATATTGTAGTCTTGATGCTGGATCTTCAAATATTCAAATAGTTGTAAAAGCTGGTGGTCTAAAACTTTTACAAATTCAAGATGATGGCGTTGGAATTAGTAAAGACGATTTACCAATTGTATGTGAAAGATTTACAACTAGTAAATTGGAGACATTTGAAGATTTACAAACAATTAGTACATATGGATTTCGTGGTGAAGCATTAGCAAGTATTTCTCATGTTGCGCATTTAACAATTGTAACAAAAACTGTCAATTCTCAATGTGCATATAGAGCTGAATATAGTGATGGCAAACTTAAAGAATATTTAGATTCTTCTTCTTCAAGTGGATCACAAACACAAAATCCAAAAGCATGTGCTGGTAATCAAGGAACAATGATTATTGTTGAAGATTTATTTTATAATATGGATACTAGACGTCGTGCTATGAAAAGTTCAACTGAAGAATATAATAAGATTGTTGAAATTGTTACAAAATATTCTATTCATAATGCTGAAGTTGGATTTAGTTTAAAAAAATATGGTGAGATGTTAACGGATGTAAGAACTCCTTCTCATTCATCTGTATTGGATAATATTAAATTATTATATGGTGTTCAAATAGCAAGAGAACTTGTTCCAATATTTTGTGATGATTCAACAACACAATTTAGAATGACTGGATATATATCAAATGTAAATTATTCTGTGAAAAAATCTTCTTACCTATTATTTATCAATAATCGTCTAGTTGATTCTACATCACTTAGAAAATCAATTGATACAATTTATACTGCATATTTACCAAAAGGATCTCATCCATTTGTTTATATAAGTATTAATATTGATCCAAGAAATGTTGATGTAAATGTACATCCAACAAAGCATGAAGTTCATTTCTTACATGAAGATTTGATTATTGCATCTATAACAAATAGTATTGAAAATACGTTACTTGGTTCAAGTGAATCTAGGATATTTCGTATGCAGGTAATAAAATATGGCAAAAAATAATGTGAACTAAAAAATTGGTAATTTTACTTTTTCTTTTTATTCAGAATCAAGCTTTATTACCTGGAGCTTCAACAATAGCTGCTACTACTGCTAGTAATAAAAGAAAAAGAGAAGATTCTGATGATCCATTTAGTGTAAGACCAAGTACAAGTGGAAGTCAACAACAAGAGCAAAGAAATATGGTCAGAACAGATCCTAAATTACAAAAATTGGATAAATTTTTAACATCAACACCCAATCCTAATGCTAATACATCTTCTTCTGCTCCTGCATTTCAAGATTCACTTTCTGTAATACAATTAATTGATGATAATAATGAGATCCAACAATGTCATGATGATAATAATCAACAACAACAACAATCGAGTCAGAATAATCAACAAAGTCAAAATTCTCAACAGCTTAAAAGACGTGAAATTAGACTTAAAAGTGTTCGTCAATTAAAAGAAAAAATTCAAGAAGATTGTCACGCTTCACTACAACAAGTATTTAAAAATCATACATTTGTTGGAACTCTTGATAGATCATTAGCATTACTTCAACATGATACAAAATTATATATGGCAAATACTTGTCGTCTAAGTTTTGAATTATTTTATCAAAAAATGGTTTATAATTTTGGAAACTTTGGACGAATTGCTGTTCAGGATCCAATAACAATTCGTGAATTAATTGAAATTGCATTAGAATCACCAGATTGTGATTGGACAGAAGATTGGGGTACAAAAGAATCAATAGTTGATCAAGTTCATTTATTATTATTAGATAAATCTAAAATGTTGGATGACTACTTTCAATTAAGTTTTGATAATGAAGGTCGTCTTTTAACTCTTCCTATATTATTAGAAGGTTATTTTCCAAATATGGAAGGTGTACCAAATTATTTATTAAACTTGTGGAGAAAAGTAGATTGGACTCAAGAATTGGCATGCTTTGAAACATTTGCTCATCAAACTGCCATTTTCTATTCTATACCTCCAGGAAATGATGAATTGAATGAAGAAATAACATTGGTAAATAATAGTAATTAGCCACATATTTTTTGCTTATTTTTAATTGTATTAATTTTTGATTCTTAGAATGGTCATAGTTGGAAATGGACTATTGAACATATAATTTATCCAGAGATAAAGAAATCTCTTCAACCACCTAAAATGTTTGCAGAAGATTCTACAATTGTTCTTCTTGCTAATTTACCAGATTTATATAAGGTATTTGAGCGTTGTTAAATTGTACTAAGCAGATAATTATTGTGTTAATTATTATTATTACTACAAGTATCAATTGTCTATATAATACTTTGAATATATATATAATATGTATATTACATTGTACGATTATTCAAGAACTGCTATATTCTCCTAACAAATTACTTTTAGGTAAATAATTATCATCTACTTCACGCAAACAACTACTGCTACTGGAGTGCATATAATTTATATTGTTTTCTGTTTCAAAACTGCATTGGTCTTGCCATTGTTTAGGAGTCATTAAATAATCTGATTTTAGTTGTAGTAATTTGACTAAATCTGAATAAATTAGTTCGGTAGGTTCTTCGTGCAACATTGGTTTATATAGAATCTATAGTTGAAGTACAAATAAAATAATTAATGTGAACAAAAATTAAGAAATTGTTATATATTTTATACCTTCACTGTATAGTCTTTTTCATCTTGATAAAGTTCAAAAATTAAAGTAGCAGCATAAGGTGGTATATGAAGGTTATTATTATATAATCCAAAAGCATCCAATAATGCTGTAAGTGTATTATCATGACCAGAATACATGTAAAATTTTGTTGATTTACGAGATAGATTATTATTATTATAAAATATTTTGTAATCTTCGAGCTGAGCTTCTCTAGCCATAGTTCCTAATATTTCTGTTACGAATGGTGCTGTTCTAAGAATTTTCATTTCCTCTGTAAATGTAAATTTCTTAAGCCAAATCAAAGCTGCTTCATACAATTTGTCTGGAAAAATCTTTTTTGTCCATGTTGGAATATTTGTAATATTGTGACACTTCTGTGAAAGTTTTAGAGTAAAATAAATTAATATCAAGTACTACTAATAAACGATATATTTTTAAAAAAATTGAACTTTTTTACTTACTGCTACAAATAACATGTCATAAATATCAGCAACTATTTCATGTTCTGTTACATTTAATCCAATCTTTTCACTAAGGTATTGATAAAGCTTTGTATGATTTTTATCAAATTCTTTCATATATTCTCCTTGTAAGAAGTCTGCTAATAATTGTTCATATTTTGAACAGTTTTGAAAAAATGCAATTTTCTAGAGAAATAATTAGAATATAATTTACAAATCATTAACTACTAAAAATATTCCTATTTCCTTCCTTACATTATCTACTGCACGACTAATGACATGAACTGGAATTGGCTGCCATCTTAAATGAGAATTCCAATTATTATGTTTCAGATCTTTTGATGATGATGGAAACAGTCCAGCAAGATTTGCTAATGCACTAGATATACTTCTATCAACATCAGAACTTTGTACATAGATTTCTCGATGCTTATAAACTGGACCTAGGAATTCATTGTACCTACTTCTTAACCATTTCCCTAAATTATATTGCATTTGCATTCCTTCTGAAGTTAACTCTTCCCAATCTTGATTAGGCCAGTCAAGTACTAAGGTTCCATAATTTCTGTCGAGGGCGTTTCTATCTCCATGTCTGTAAACTACATGCACTTGTTTTAATATGTTATTATTGTTGTTACAACTTCCTTCCTTTATGCAATTTAGAACAACTAATAATTTTATAACCAGTAATAGTAATGACATACTCTAAACTTAACAGACTGCAGTAATCAACTGACTTATTATTATTATTATAGTAGTGGAGCTAAAGCTAAATGCTTACTGAGACGTTTTTTTGCTAACTCGTTCATAGAGCAGCAAAAAATGATACACAACGTATTATGACGTAATACTTATATAAGCCTAATTTATATATGGTATCTAGTTTTTGTGCTAATGACACGGCAAGTAATTATTTTTTTGTTGCTCCTGTCTAATGTTAAAATGAGGCGAGAGAATATAATTGACAATAGTTGCTTAAAAACTCACATGATACATACATATTTAATAATTTACATAAAATATATAATCACACAACAACATAATATAAATAATACTTATATTATTAGCACAAAATATAGAAAAATTCATGATATGTATTATTCTGTTGTTGAATCATCATTAGGAGCGTCGATATTAAGTAATGATTCATCTTTTTTAGCTGCAATGAGTTTTGTTTTAACACCATTTTCATCAAATACTTGATATAAATCATATGTAATTGTGTTGACGATTCGGGTTCCAACAAATACTCTACAATTAACCAATGATTGATCTTCATCGTAGTTTTCTTCTTCATTATATTCATTATTATAGTAATGTTGTTGTTCATCATCATATTCTGGTTCATTAACATACTCTGGTTCATTTTTAGTTTTTACATTCCCTTGAAAATTAGTAGTAGTAGTTGGTTTAATATCATCACAACCACTTTCAGCCCTATTCAAATCTTGTTCAGCATCTGCTGCTGCATGTTTCAAGTGTCTAACAGCATGTTTTTGATATTCTGTACGATGAGTTTTTAAATACTTGGCACCACACTCATTCATAAAACATTGAACAAGACCATTATTATCAGCATGCATTTGAAAATGTTCATCAATTCTATCATCTTTACTAATTTTAAAACAAATCCAACATCTTTTCCATTGATGTTTTCGTAAACAGTTATATGCTTCTGTATAACTTGAGTATTGTGTTTTACATAGTCCACAAATTTTTAACTTTTCATAAAGTGCAGCCAACTCACCTTGAGCTAATAATTTAACTGCTGGAAGTGATACTAAACCTGGAGTACGAAATATCTTTTTATTTTCATTGTTGTCACCTTCATCATCAGTCTTATCTTGTTCTTGTTTATTATTATTATTATTGTAATTTTCCATTTTGATTCTTGCTACATTAGCAGCATTTCGTGGTGGTGGTGGTGCTCGAAACGCAGTATCATCCATTGCATTACTATTGTCTTCATCTTCTCCTATTTGTGAATTTAAAGTTAAATGTTCATTAAAAATATGTCTACCAATTTGAGCTGGTGTACTCATGTAAATACACTTGAAGCACTGGACCAAGCCATCACGAACACCATGTTTTTCTAACATATGATTTGTTAATGAATGATCATCATGAGGATGTAAAGAAAAACATAAGATACACAATGCTAATTGATGAGAATGCAGACATTTCGTTGCACTACCTCTTGTTGTAAATCTTCTAGCACAGTGTGGACACTTTAGTAAAAAATTACGTAACAGTGCTGGACTCTGATTTGCCAAATCATTATCAAGATTTATATTTGGATTATGTAAGCATAAACTTTCTAATTCTTCAATTCTTGTTTTTATTCTGGATTTTGCTTTCTTATTAAAGCGTAATGACGACGGAGATGATTTTAGCGGTTGTTGTTGTTGATTGTTCATGCCATTTCTTTTTTGTTGATATTTAACAGATAATCTTTTTAAAACTGCATGCGTTTGTTTCGTCTTCTTAGAAAGACTTTTAAATAAGCTCTTTTTTCGTTCTGGTGTTTGGTTATCAAGTATTGTTGGTGGAATTTGTTGTTGATAGTCCATTGGTTGAGTTTGCATATTTGGACTGGTTGGAAATGCAATATTTAATTCTTCATTATCTTCATTTTCACTTTTAACTATCACTACTTCAGTTTCTACTATTGGTTGATCATTATTGTCATCATTTGCTGAAAAACTGTTATTATGAGTCCCAGATTGATCTTCTTGTTGTGTTGAATTGTTGCTAGCAAAAATTCCTGGTGGTGGAACATCTGTTGATAAAAAAAATCAAGGCTTTATATTAAAAAAATATTATACTATAATGAATAAAAATATTGCTTAAGTAAACAACAACATACACTTTTGTTCAATTTTTATATTTGAGTTATCATCATTATCACCATCGTCTTCAGGTTCACTTCCAGTGAGATCAATACAGATACACCCAACAGATAAAGCGTTTTTAATTAGTTTTTCAGTAGAAATTTCTAACATTTCAAAGAGATCTTGAAGTTCTTCAACACTTCTTTCTGTTGCAACTGAGGTTCCAGTATATAATAAATCTACAAACAGTCTTAAAGTTGTTGTTTCCACATGAGAAAAATGAAGAACAAGTTTCTCTGACGGATTCTAATTAAATTAAACATATGGAGAAATCAGTTTAATTTTAGTTTAATGAATCATGACAAAAAATTCAATATAACAAAAACAAGCGAGCAAACCTCGTGTAGAAATAGTTGGAATAGAAAATATGATGCTGACATTAATACACTTCGATGAGCTTCGATAATTTGTCCTTCTGCACTAATTAGTTGAATATCTGTTGTCTCTTCATTTAAACGATCTTCATTTAGCAGATAAATCCATGGTGGAACTGAATCATAGTCTGGTCTTTTAATTATAGCGTGTTCGTTATCATCAAAATCTAAGAAATAGATCCAAAAAAATACATTAGATTTAATACATCACAACTTTATTAACTTAAAAAAACTTACCCATTATAAAATAGTTATGGGAAAAATTTAAACTTTTCGAAAAGAGAATTTAATTTTTTTTGTTGTGTGTTGACTTGATTTTTTGTACAATCTCAAATTTCGTGGCTTAAAAATTTCCGGGTTCGTCGCCTCAGTCGTTTAGCCAATAATAGAATAGAAGCCAACAAAGGAAAATTTTATGCGTTTCTTGTGTTTCTGACAAATTATTTATTTATGCAATAGAAACTAATTAATTATTAATAAAATTACACTTTGAACTCAATAATTATGTAATACTACCGTACACGTCAGCATATTAATAAGAAATTAGGTTACGACTTCCGCTCTTTCTCAGCCTTTATATTAGATATGAAAGACAAAACAAGAGACAACGGAGTGTTGATATTATATTTTATTTATTTATTGATCTTGTTTATTTTTCAAGCAGTAGTAGTAGTGATAACATTATTTTTAGAACGTTGTTCTTCTCTTTTTCTTGTGAAAATTGACACAGCAATTTGTAGTTCATGTGTTGTGAGTTTAGGGAAATATTTCCTGAGCTCTGGTACAAAAGTTTCATATGACGAATGTTCATTGGCTTCTCTATGATAAAAATCGCCTACAACAATCATCATTCCCTGATATCCTTGAGCAAATATATATTTTGGATTTATTATTTGTTTTTCTCCATTATTATCATCATCATCATTTTCAATAAATCTTGTCACAAAAAAGTCTCTCATCGTAAATTGTGTTTGATCTGTATAAAGCTTTGTCATTGTTGGAAGAAAATCTGAATATTGACATGGAGTAAGATTGAAATACATAAATAAATCTTCCTTTTCTTTTCTGTCACCATCAGCAGAGTCATTATCAATAGGCTATATATATAGATAATAATAAAAATACTGTGTTTATGATTCTCACACTCACAGTCAATCTTAATTTTGATTTTTGACTTACAAATTTTCCTTCACGAGGACTTCCATTTATATGAACACGATAATACAATTTCTCATTTGGAACATATCGATATTCATATGGAAATCCAAGAGCCATACTTCTAAATGGAAGGTTATGTAATGGAATGACATCATAAACAGGTTGGGCCATTCCAACATCTACCATCCATAATTGTTTTTCACCATTATCTCCTTCAAGAGTAACAACAGAAATATAATGATTCCCAATTAATGGAACAACTGGAACTGTTGCTGATATAGCAAATGTATTAAATCCAATTGAGTCTAATAACATTTTTGCAAAACAATTGAGTGTAAAACAAACTCCTCCTTGTCCTGATAGTCCAATTTCAATGATTTCTTGTTCACTTGGACATTTTCTACTTGCATTGTCTTGAACTGAAAGTGTTATATTCTATATAAGAAAAAATATATGTATATTTTAAAATATAGTAATATTTGATTTAGAATTATGTAGTATTTACCTGATAATAAATATTTGATACATGTTTACGAACAAATTGACGAAGAAATTCTACTTTATCATGATTTAGAATATCTTTCCAATTTGAAAAATTTAATTTTTCACGAAAGAAAATATCAGCTTGCTCTTCAGAAATCATTTTGATATATAACTATATGTATTGTTCTGCTTCTGTTTCTGCCAAGGACAAGGTAATTATATTATGCAAGGCTGACTTGTATTTTAATTAACCATTCTTTTTTCTATGTTGGCAGGTATTACATAACAAATTGATAAGAGTCTGCTTGTTTGTTTTATAATATAATTCATAACTAGTAGAAATCATAATGCTTTATCTAATGAATGTAATGTATAGTTCAGTCACCCATACTTAATCTTGTTCAATATAAAAGTTTGGACATAGTCAAAAATTAGATTTATGCACAAGAAGAGATCTTGATTTTTTTAGATATAGAGTATTATTATATAGAGATAGCAAAGCGGAACTGTTTTATTTTATTGAGAAACTTTTGTTGAATGCTTTTATATGTACTGCATACATACATTATGTATTATACAATGTAAAAACTATTGATAGTTATACTACTACTAGGATTAGGAAAGATAGAAAAGTTAAACTTTCAAGTTATAGCTATACTCTCGTCGTGGGTGGTTTGATCTGATGAATGGAATAGAGGAAGTTTAGTATGGACCTGTCTTTTAGAAGAGAAAACTCATAAATTGCAAAGTTTCAAAGTAAAAAAAGGTGAATGTGGATTTGACATTTGTTTGGCTTGGCTACATACAATATTATACAAAAGTATATGTATAGACCAGAAAAAACTTTCCATTATTTCAACTTTTTTTGTGTTGTTTGTGTTCTCACTCAAAAATATTCTTGCTACGCAAGAGATATATTTTATACTGCTCAATTTTTCATATTAAAAATATATGTATATTTTTGTACAACAAAACTACTTACATTATACATATAAGAATTGTAGCTTTTCAGATATATTTTGCAATTTCCATGTAGCTTTTGATTGCATTGTTTATGCTTGTCATATTTGACTTTACGACTTTTCTCTTTCATTTTATTACTATTATGCAAAATTTGATTCATGACAGAATATATAAAATCATGAAAATAATGCTTTAGGAAATGTTCTCTTTCAGCTCTTTTTGTTTAGTGTCATATTTCTCAATATGTATTTTCCAAAAAGGATATCGTATTACTCTTTATGTCATTTCTATTGATTTTACATTAAATATATATATGCATATATTATAAATATATTTTGCTTGTGTTCTTTAGTGTTTCATCTTTTTCGTTCCACAATTTTACTAGTATTAAAAAAATTGCAAGTTTTGTGTGTTGTACAATATGATTTAACAAGAGATTCATCACACTTGTTTTCAGTCTAGAAATAAAATTTGGCACTATACTACTTCCACTGAAATTAGTTTGATATTTACTCTGCTTTTCATTAAAGACATTCATTTGCTGTATGCAACAAAAAATCCAAAGTTTTAGACAATGCGGTTTTCTGCTGTGGAAGCAATTGCAACTTTTTGCATAATAATCATCTTTACTATACGAAAGATTCTCTAGATAAGATGCGACGACAAGAGAGAGAAAGTCGTGCTGAGAAAGCTAAATGGTGATGAAAATCTTCCATGGTATACATATAAACAGTATGTATACACATTCCACAAGAGACTCTCTTGTAAACCAAAGTATGTCACTACTCCATAATCCAAAAAAGAGAGCAAATTAGAATACAAATTGATTTCAAATGAGCCAATTTAGAAACTAATTACTTAGTCAAGAGAAAGTAAGCAGCTTGAGTAAAACTTTTTTCTAAAAAAATCCTTTCCTCAACAACTTTCACCTCTTGTCAGTGAACCAAGATTTTGTTCTCTTTTAGATATGTGTAGGTGTTAAAGAAGATTTACTATTAGAACAAAGTTTTCTCTAACCAACGACACTAACGATACAACTTATATATTATATAGCAAAATGTACTGATCTCTTGAATGATGACTTCCAAGAAGAAAAAGTAGACTAATAATAATAATACTGCTGCTGTCTCCTCTTATCTCTTTTGGCAAGAGAAGAAGAGACCATATGCCACGCTGATTTCTCAAGTGTGAGTAACCTTTGATTTATATAAGGGTTGGATACATCTCACCACTTCTTCTCTAGTCCAATTTTCTTCGTTTCTTACGACTTTCTCTTAACTTGCCATATTGAATTGGTGAGGTGTGAACATCAAAGTACCAAAAACTAGAGAAAATGTCGCAATCTTATTACTTTTTTTGCTATAAGTTAAAGTATGTACAATGGAAAAAACCACACAACCTAAAAGACCAATGTATAGATTTTGTCGTAATACACGTTTCTTCTCTATCTGATTTTTCCAAGTTGTAACTTTTGTTCTTTTCTAAAAAAATAAAATGAGGCAAAGTAAGACAAACTCTTTGGTTTGGAATCTTTCGAAAGCAAATGTGCTGAATCGGTTTTTATTACTTTGACTTTACATTTTGTTTTAACCTTGTGTTGAAAATTCTATTTTCCAATGTCATAATAAGTGTCCTTCTCTTCTAAGACTTTGAGACTTGAAGCTTATTTATCAGCTACACAAAAAGATTTTACTCATTTTAGACAACAAGCTATATATCAAGCTAATATTTACTTTGTCAAGAAAATAAAGCAAAGAAGTAGTAGAAATAAGATGAAAGTGTAGAAGCAAGCATAAAGTAACTTTTTAAGACTGTTATTGTGATGTGACTAATACAAATATCATCTATATATAAAGAAAAAAAGCTGGACAATCAATCTAGATCACAAATTGTACAAGCAAGCTCTTTATAAGAAGAAAACTAGGAGAGAAATCTTCGTCTTTTCTTTTGAAGATGGGTTATTTTCTCCTCTTGTTCTATGTATGTACATATAATATGTTTTATGTTGCAATAAGTAATGTTCTTATAAATGAGATCAAAGGGTACCAAAAGAAGTAAAGTAGCATGTTGATGCCGTAAGCAAAAATATCAAAAATGTCTTATTCTCTTATGTAACTACTTGTAACTAACTCTCTACTACATAGTAGAATGAAGAACTCAAAATATAAATATAGATTCTGGACTCTAAGAAATAAATACCTACACGATGAAATAAGAGCGGAAGTGAGGTGAAATGAACTCATTTTTTATTAGAATAAAAAAACTTTTTTATGATGTTGATATTATTCCTGGAGGCAAGATATTTTATAACTCATTCCTGTCTCTCGACTACCGCTATCAATAAACTTTCACTCTTCTTTTTCTTTTCATATCAGAGTGTACTTACCTACATATAGAAGAAAAAGCAGACGTAATTTTTTTCTCCCAATGCAATCTAGAGTTTCTATACTAAATAGTAAACTCTTCGGATTTTTTTATTCTAGTCGAGATTCATTCAGATTCAAAAAACTTCAATTACATCCTAGTAGTACATGGTATCATGAATAAATTAATAGGCGACTACATGACTATACATAGAAAGAGGGAAAAATTGTGTAAAATACTTGAGACGAAAATCGATACAATCAGGTGCAATGCTCTAATACAATCTTTGATTTCGCAATGTTGTAAATGAAAGTTCGATTCACTTTCTTTGCACCTTCATAGAATAAATGAATAAACGAAATTGGGGCAAATGGAGAATAACGCAGTGGAAGCCTTATTCAGTAAAAATTCAATTTTCTTCCTTCTTGTACTAATGACTGTTCAATTTAATCTTATGTAAGGTGACACCTGCAAAAATTACTTTAGACCACTAAATGTCCACTCTAAAATTTGGTGAGAGTACCATATCGTTTCTTTTTAGTTTAGTTGACATGTGCTTTTGAATGAAATGTATTATAATGTCCCTTGCAAAAGATAGTTTTTATGATTTCCACTTTGAAAGCCTCAAATGTACCATAATTCTTTTTCCTTTTGGCAAAGCTTTTACTCTCTCTCTCTCTCTCTTTTGCTATTATTTCTTCGTCTCTACAACTTCCAACTTAATACTCTTTCATGGACAAAAAAAGAAGAAGAGATGAGAGAAAGAGAAAGATATGGTTATTTGAGGTGGAAACTGTCCAGACACAAAGAGAGTTTGAAGTATGTATGAAAGTCTCTTACTAACTAAAGTAAAGTACAGTTGAAAATGTACTACACAGCGAATGTAAGAGTTACTATTTTCTATTTCAACTCTCTTTATTTCTGTTTCCTTTCAACTTCTCAGACCATAAATAAAATGTCTCTCACGATTAACTTCCCACTTTACTATTTTTCCAGCTAATTTAATTTCTTGCCAAAAAGTGTCTTCTCCTATGTACTAACTAAGCAATATGCACTTTATAATGTAATGTACTATACAATAGACAACATAATAATACAAAATGCACACGACACAGCATGCTGTTGCATTGTATAGTTCAACTCTTTCAATTTCTGGTGTTCCAATTTCTTCCATTCTTTTTTTGGAAACAAAACACTAAAGTAAAGAAAGTGCCTAAGACTTCTTATTGTGTTGTCAGCAGTCAGCTCATATGATTTTGTAATGAAATTGACTGGTGATTGGAAGTGGAGAAAGTGTAAATAAATAGATAGTAATCAAGTTGAGACTCAGAAAAGAGGAAATAACATGGCTTAGTACTTATTTTCTTCTATGTCACTTTCTTGTTTACAACAGTGGGTATTTACTCTTGACGTCACCCTGTCACTTAGTGTAATGAAGTATTTTAGTACAAATTCAACTAAATACATCAATAGTATTATTCCTACTATGTACATACTTCCATCTTGTTCATTCTACTATACATATAAAAAGTCTTTGACATACTTTTCTCCTATTGTTACCAATGCACGCATGCAGACATGATGATGAAAACTTACATCGTTGTTGGAGAGAGACGACTCTTGAAGGCCGAAGAATAGATATGCAAAGAAAGTATTATTTTGTATGTTAAATGAGATGGGAGTCAAAGTTCACAGAGCTACTACATAACTAATTTAGTCAAATCCTCCACTTCTTTTGAGAAAAGATGGTAAATTTGTCGAGTCAGGTACACATTTATCAACATTTAAGACTTTAAGTTAGCTCCTCTCTTCTCTTGTTTGCCATAAAATGAACAAGATTAAACATCATATATAGTTATTTACTACAATATATATGTAGTTTACGATGACTATTTCTCTCCAACATGTCAACTGTCACATATAAAGAAGACACAATGAAATGAATACTCTTGTGATGACCTCATTTAAAATATCGTAGTCTAGAGAAAATAACACATTTCAACTTGTCATTTTCTATTTTATGTAAGGTACTACAGTACAACAGTATCGTGTAAAGAAAAACCTTAAAGTGCTCTTCTAAAAGACATACGTCACAATGTTGAATGTCACGTGTATTAATAAAACATCATACATGACTTTACTATTTTGCACTTTGGAGTATAATATTATGTAAGTTTTGTGTACTTATTTAGCACTGACATTTTAAAATGTCTCTTGACGCACTCTAGAAAAAAAGCTTTCGGTTTCTCTTGTATAGTACTTTCAAGTTTTATATACTTTTTGGAAGACACTAAAAAGCGTACACATATTGTGTGAGATGACCTTGCTATGTTTTAGTTTCCAAATTTGCATTACAATATGTCTTCCTGTCTCAACATTCGTCTTGGGACTTTTTCTTCTGATGCTCTTGTTTGTTGCGCTCTTCTAAACCGTCAAGACATTTGTCTCTGTCTGAAAATTTATTTTATACTAGTTTTTAGTACTAAAGTGTTCGCATATTCTTTTCATTTGTAAAAAGCATTAGCATCCATATCAACTCATTATATTATGACTAAAGCTTAAGCTTAGGTATATATACAAAATAGTAGACAAGATTTGTAGGTCAGAATCACAATATCTTCGTGTGGGACGGGAAATGTGTCATATTTCACAGTGTTATTTTGTATATATGGAGATGTCAAAATCTCACCAACTATGAATTATGGTTTACTTTGTACTGATACTATATACTCTTTACTATTTGATTGTGTTAGTTTTATCTGCTTATTCATATATGTAACCTAGATCTTTCTCTCTTTACATTAAATGGTAAGTGTTGTTGTTGTTGCTCATCGCAGCAGCATTGTTAGTTTGATGACAGCAGGGTGCCCAAGAGCACTACAGTGAGCACAAGATTAATTTATACACTTTCATATACTCTTGTCATCAAATGTATAACTATTGTGTATCATATATATATGTCCTTGTCGTCACTTTGGCTATGTATCTCTTTTATTCGCCAGAGTTTTCTTTTCGTGACGACGTTGGAGATTTCTTAGTATTCAATATGTTGCCATTTCTTGAGTGAAGAAAGTTGGATTATTTGGAGCAATGTACTTTTCTCCTTGATTTTATTTGCTTCAATACATTTTCTCATATTCATATTCAATTTATGCAAGAAAGTGCAGAGCCAAAAAGAGGATTTGAGCGTGAAAATGATTTTCTATTTGAATATCTTTAATATATCCTTTTTCCGCTTGGTTATTGTATGTACATTTTTGCACTTTTCACAATGTACAAGATACTTTCACCACCACCACTCTGTACATATGTAGAGAGAGAGAGACCTCGACAGCAGAAGAAAGAAAACCAATGCTCTGACTTTCTCTTGATACTCGTGTGGATCAAGGCGACAAATATATTCATCGTTGTAGCCAAGAGCAAAATATAAAAAGCAGACTTTTCTTCTCCGGATGTTCTATCATGATAGAGAAAAAGGTACGTAGTAAAATAAGGTCGATGTTACATAATCATAAATATGAGTATTGAGAAGAAGAAGAAGATGAAACACTTTGCTTCTGGTCACAGTGAATGGAAACTCTACTAAAAGCTAAAGAGATTTCAAATAGAGAAAGTATTTATATAGGTATATAGCAGACTGAAAGCCAAATGAAATGCAAAGCACATCTTACATAAAGTAATTCATTTCATATGTTTACGACAGTGTAGAGGTAAAAAAAGTACAGAAAAAATACTTGAGGTTTGCTCTCTCTCTCCACTGCTATCTTAAATATAAAAAGGAAGTGTAGTTTTTTTGTTGCAACGTGGAAAATCTTAGAAGGTAAATGCAATGCCATTAGAGTGTATATATGTACTATAGTATGATAGTAATAAAAACACTAACATGACCTAAACAAACTGGCACATTGCTCTATATACATAGAATAGGCTACCTGGCCTGAGAGTTGAGCTAAAGAAAATGCTATGAAATATTATTACTTATATGGGATATTGCAATATACTAACTACTATATACTTTCGTATGGCATCACATAACAAATAGCCTTTAGAACCTAAGAACAAGTCAACTTTATAGTATGAAAAGGTATAAAGTCTCAAGGGACTATCTCTATCTGTATTTGCTGGTGCCTCAGAAGAATAAGTCTATATGTAATATAATGTCAAAATATTTTCCTTTTTATGCTATTACCTCTATTACATTACAACCCACGAGAGCTATAAAATGAGTTGCAAGAGTATTTGGACATGAAAATGAATACGATGTTTTGAAATTATTATTTGTAGTTTTGATGGCTCATAATATCCCAAATGAAATTGAATGGTTTGGCTACTTTCCTTATAGAGTCTGTAGTGGTTTCTGGTGATAGTCATACTTCCTCAGAAATTGCTGTTTACCATATTTACCAATAAATATATACTTATCACCATTATTAATAAAATTCTTTGAACAAACACTAAAGACATTTAGGATGTATCATGTTGTGAGAGTTTGTCCAAAATATCAATCAGCTTTTCTCTTTCTCGTCGTAAGTGAAAGTATTAATATTTTTATAGTTATGATGATGCGGAAGTGGAAGCCATAAATGCGCACACAAAGTTTTATAGCTTGTTGTTGATTCTAAATAGGTTTCTCTGAAAAGGTTTTTATGGTTTTTGATGTGTACGTTAATGAATTTTGGTAAGATCATAATTACCTTCCTTTGATACTTATATGTCTACTATATAAAACATCAGTATAAAGAGAAGCAAGAAAGATTGCAGTAATAGAAAGTTTTAGCATTGACCATCTGTACTATTAGCAAATGCCTAAAACATTAAAACAACGAGCAGACACAAAGTCATAAAATGTAAATATTCACTAAAACACATAAAAACACATCAAGTCATAAAACATAGCGTTGTCTCTAAAGTGTAATGTTGGTTTTAATTTTCTCTAATGGGATATTTATGTATATATACATAGTTCCAAAAAGAAACTACCACACGTAAGATTTTAATGACTGGAAAAGTTTTCTCTTCTTCTTTTTATCTTAAAGACGTAATTTGTTTGACCTCTATGTATTTTATCAGTTTACAATATTATATTAATGCTTACATACTTTGTTCCGTTTCATATTTTATTCAGGATGATGAAATCTGTCTGCATCTTTATAATTCATCTAAGATGTCAGCTGCTCTTTTCAACATGTTCTCAAGGTTCAGACACATTTGATAATGGTATTGGACACACAACAACTTGATCCAGACAGTATATAATGCATTATAATGTTGTCTCTTTCCATTTAGTCTTAAGTAACAAATGATCCTTTCACAGACTGAGAGAGAGAAAGGATGATGGAAAGGAATTTAGTTTTGATATGATGCTTTTCTCTCAGAGATTTTTGATATATTATGTAGTCTTTTATTCTTAAGTACCGTAAATATCTTAAAAACAATCTTTTGATACTATATATCTAAACTCTTAAGACAAAAAGTTGAATATGTTTGGCTACTTTGAAGTTGCGTACGGTATATTTAGATTTTGCATGGTCTTCTCTGTATAGACTTTCATATGAAAAAACATGTTTTATGAAAATTGGGCATAGGGAAACATCGTAATATGCACTTTGGATATTGCTACACAAAAAAGTACATAACTTCCTTTACTTTCTTTAGTAGAGAGTTTTATATGTAGTTAAGTTTTGGTTGACGCGTGCAGAATATTAAAAAGTCATTTTGATCCATAATACTATGTAGAGAAAGACTTTTCTTGTAGTTTGCTGATGTGTAGCATCTGTTTGAAGACTTTTAGTTCATACCAGCTTTTCTACTCATTCCTGTCTTTTGAAGAGATGAGAGAGAGAGAGAGAAAGAGCAAAGCTGAAGAGAACAAGAAGAGAAAAGGTCAGAAAAGGCTTTATAAATTCTACACTTTTATATTATATACATTTGCTACGTGCTCAATCACCATTTTTTCCTGTACCCTTAGTTCTACATAGAGTTTTCAGTCTCTTTCAAGTAATGTAGTTACTATTTGTACAAATTTCCTTTACAGAATTTAACATCAATGAAGTCAAGTAGCTATATATACTTTGTAATTCAGAGCTTGTTTCTGAGCTTACTACCTGTCTGTGTGTATTTACTCTCTCTCTCTCTCTCTTCAACTTTAGAGTTTGTATATTATGTAAGTATGTACCTTTATTCATACGATGTTCGATTGACTATTAAAACGCCCACTTGATATATTTTTGCCTTTGATGCCTTCATAAAAAAACTCTGGCTAAATTACAGAGTCTCTCTGTATACATCGTGGTTACGAGAGAGTTTACCTTTGAATGCTTTGCTTTTTGATCCAAAGTTATTGGGCCGATTGAAGATGGATATACATAGTAAATTCCCACAGAGTAGAGAGAGAAAGAGTAAAGTCTCCAAGTTTAAAGTCAGCCTTATCTAAACTGCTAAACCAAATCTCATTCTTACCTTCCACATTACTACTTCTTACCATTACTAAAGTCTCATCTATTCCACTAGTTTATCTGGATTGAATTTAATCAGAAATGTGGTGGTAAATATATGTGTGCCAAACTCTGGCTATGTGCTTTAGAGTAGAAAACTTCTATTCAGCTTATATGTATGTAGTCTATACTAGTACTAAAGAGTCACGGAGAAAAGGAGAGAAAACGCAATCGGAGAAAGCAAAAGAGAAAATGTTCAATTTGTTCCAAAGTAAATTATGACTCTCAGCTTTTACTCAGACAGTTTCTCTCCACCTCAACCAACGGAGCAATTTGGTCCAAATGAGAAGCCGGAATGAATTGCCAAAATACTATTCTACTATATGTACATATACGTAACCAATTCACCAAATGTATTATAAAAGTGCATGCTAGCATCCTATTATATAGGAAAGGTCACTACTATTTCACTATACCATTATTACTAATATTACTATTACATCTATAAAGCCAAAGCCAAAAGCTAAGGAAATCTATATATGTGTTAGTAAAGACAAAAAGCCTATTTTGGTTCTACTCTCTCTCTCTCTCTCATTCTAGCTCAATTTTATTTCACCTTTCTCTCTAACTAATGTACTAGAGAATATGTGTAATAGTATGAAATATTTCTAGAGAAAGACGAATTTGTTAACTACTGTTAGAGTTAAGAGTGAAAGTTTTAGTAGGGAACTTTATATATTACGCCACACCCAATTGGCATTGTGACTTTGATATTAACCTTGCTCACTTTCACTACATTTCACATCTCATGCTAACATGATAATGCAGCCAGCAATTTACACTTTACAACATTAGCATATCAAACTTTTCCTAGAAAAATTGACGAGACATAAAAAATTGTGATTCAGATGACCTCCACTTCTTTTTTAAAGTTTTTTGAGCAAGCTAAAGATGCTGTAGAGAAAGCATTCTGAAGGGTAATAATCATAGTCAAGTTTAAGCCATAAAGTGGCAAGATTAAAAAAGCTACATAGGAAGCACACATATGGCTCATAGCTTTATATAGCACAGGGTTTTTTTTCTTCTTCTTCTTTGAAAACATGAAAATATGAATCCAATCTTCAGGTACAGAGAAACACAAAAGTATCGTAAAAAATTTACAAGCTGTAACAAGAGTAGCTGAGATAACTTTATAATATGCGTGCATATATTGTGCTATGTAGAGGTTTTCTATTAAAATTTTAAGAGTATGAAAGCTAGAGAGAAAAGCTGACGAAAATATTAAATGTAGATACAAAGAGACCGGTAGTAGAATTAAAGTACCATGCTTTTATTTTTAGGTTGACTTCTTGTTGAAAGAGAAACGTGTCCTTGTATGTACTATAGAATAATATACAAAACCAAGTTTTCATATTGGCAATGTGTATTATGCTTTCTAAATTTTGTGGTTGTCTAACCAAAGCAAGACAATCTTATCAGATTTTGCATACTACTTAATTACACTCTCTCACTCAGTTCCAAGAATAACCTTTTGTGTATGTGTTTATGTTGGAGTTTCCTTGTAATCTCATTTTAATAGATAATTCATGAGTGAATGAGTACAGTAGATAAGGTGAAAGGAAACAATTCTAATTTCTCTTACAGACTCAAATTCTCCGTAAAGTTTAAGATGATTGTGTGGCATGAGATTCAGTAGAAACTTGTTCTTGTGGTAGGAACCACAGGCTCATCATTATTTTCTCAACTCTCTCTCATCAGTCTGAGCCTTGTTGCTAGCGTAATGATGACTACATTTCGTGGTTGTAGCTTCAGAACAAACCACATCATGAAATCGTTAGCAATTAAAACAGAGCAAAGTTATAAAAATATTATCATCACCATCAAAATCAAAATAAATATTAAACAACAAATGGCTTCCTGTAAAACAGCAGTTTCTCCAAATATACTTTCACCTTCTTGTCCTTCAACCAGAACATCCAAATGGTCTCAAAGAAAATTGAATCATGTCCAACGTCCTTCTCGTCGCTTTATAACTCCTTGCAGATTAGACAAAACTAAAGAGAAGAAAAAGACTAATAAACGTTGTTGCTCTGAAGAGACTGAACATGAGAAGAAACGTAATTTGTCACATCTTGACTCTACTGCAACTGTTACTTCTTCTAACTCTCCTGTTCCAACAACTTTTCCTATTACAACTATGTCAACTGTAACAACGATTACAATCATCAAAGAAGAAGAGAAAGGAGAAAGAAAATGGCACATGATGATCGATCAAGAATCCATTAGTCCTTCTTCAGTAGCGAAATACCGGAAACTAACTAATGATATCGTATTCACACCTGGTAGCATTTATTCTTCTTCTACTTCTTCTTCAACAACAATTGATAACAAAAGTTTTCATTACAAACAAATGGATTGTGGACAAATCTCATCAGCCTGTCGTAAAGTAGCAAATAAACGACCATTAGAAGAAGAAGAAGAGAAGAAGAAAACTCCCATTAAGAAAACTTGCTCTTCTTCTTCTGATGACAAACCAATGTTCACAATGAGTCAAGTTGAAAATCTTTGTCGAGACAGATTGAACAAAAAAGAAGCAGAGCTCCAAGAGAAATTTAGTGAAGAGCTGAAATTGAAACTTAACGAAATGTATGACATGTTTGTGGTCTCTTCTTCTTTTAACAATGCTCGTAAAAACGATGAATGTTCTACCAACAACGTCAGTGACACTTATGTTAATTGATTTTTTCTTTATATATACTCTTATTACCAATTTTTATTGCATTCCAAGTATCTCTATACTCTAATATACGAAAAATTATATGTCAATATGTAACGTGTCATAAATACATTATAGATTTTAAACGTCTGTCTCTCTTCTTCTTTTTATTTGCACTGTGTCAGCATTTTTTTGTAATAATACCTTGGACTCAATTTGCATATATAAGAAAAGTCCAGAGTTTTTTTTTATATTTTGTTTACTCTCGGACATTGTGACAGTTTTCTTCTCTCTGTCTCTGTTTGCATTTGTGTAAAGGTAAAGAAATGCCGAGAAATGAGGATAAGTCTACATGGGCAAAGTTGTACTTTACTTTCATAGCATGTTAGAGGATTCTAATATATAGAGTTAGAGAGAAGGAGTTTGCTCACAAAAGTAACTCTCTCAACCAACTTCTTTCCTACATAGTCTCTAGTCATTGAAGTAAAATGGGCCATTCTACCGACTGACTCAAAACGTGACAAGAGTGTTGGCGAGCTAAGAACTTTGTGAAACACGCGAGTTGGTGAAAACGCACATGGTTCTCAAAAGAAATATTTTTTCCTCTCTACTACACATTACACAACAAAAGCAATAAAGCAACCACACATTAAGAAAACAAGGTAGGTGTTTCTCTTTTTTGAATAATACACTTTTTTGTCATTGACAGACTTTGGCTCTTTTCATCTTTTTATCTATTGTCTATTTTCAGCAATATGAAACACTTCAACTTCCTTTCTATTTTGCTTGATGTCAATTGCAGGCAAAAAATTCAACGAGACTAAAAAACCTGTCTATTTCAGACTCGTAATGTTTTTCTTGCAAAGTGACTCAATGAGAGAATTCGACAGTGAATAATAGTTATCTATTTTCAGAACTTGAGAGAGATTTGAGTCAGCAAAAAAAAGAGTTCTTTTTGGCAAGGAAGTACAGTTTTTTCCAGGTCGTATGATTAGTCTCGGAAAAAAGTGCTCGTTAAGTGAACACAATTAACTACATGTATTTTTTGTGGACATGTGTGTGGCGTGACTTGGCTTGTTATCTCTCCATGTGAAACAGAAGAAATAGGAGAAAAGTGCATCATAAGGAAAATGATGATAATAAGTTAGTTTGTGTCGTTAGGCAATTTTATCATTATGGACTGTAATAATGATATTTCCATCATCATAAACTTCCACAATTTCTGCGTATGAACACAAACACAAAAAGTTTTTTGACTCTTTTACGCAGTCAAGAGTTTGTCAAACTAATAAAATATATGAGTGGGATGATGGTTGAGATATGCTAACTAAGAGAGAGTCAGTATACTATGACACTTAATAGCACTCGAGTGAGATAAAGTTTTGTTTTCTGAAGAAACTTGAGAAAAGAGAAAGAGAGAGTCATTGACACAAACAAAAGTGTATTCTCACAGAAGTAACAGAATGTCAATTCCTGTGGAGTGGCCAGAGGGTCTGGCCTTAATTCCCAACAAGACCAGAATAATTATTATTTACCCTACAGGTACATACTAATAATGTTGCTATAATTATATAGGAGAACTCGAGTTTCATCCAATTAACATTAAACTTGTGAAATAATGTGCTGAGAGAGTCACTGAAATTTTCTCTAATAGTTCACTATGAGCTTTTTGAGTGACGTCAAATTCAGAGCTAAGGCTAAAATCACAACTTGTCAAAAAGCTTTTCACGTGTTATTGACAGAATGACATTTTGTGACCTAACCGTTTATTCTCTTTTCTCATTAATATTGTAACAATTTCCGGACTATCAGCACTTGCTATCTAGTAGAAATATATACAAGTTTGACCTTTTCAGTGTAGACTCTATATGTATAATATGCACTCATTTTCTTTTTACTTCCGTACTAAAAGCCCATTAGAAAAAGAATGTCAGTTTGTATCATTACCATTAGTAGTTGTGGCCTTGATGTTAAATAATGTAATGGCTGAAAAACATTTTTATGTAGCCACCACATAAGTTTGCATCTCAACACACATATGTATCACATTAATACATTAGTTAAGCTAGAAAGAATTTTCATTAGGAGAAAATTACATTCCAGAAATTCTCAAATATAGCCTCAAGACTCAAAGAATAATTGTCATTCTTTAATAATGAGTGTCCAGTCTAGTGTAGAGAGAAACTATTTTTCAACTCTGTCATTTCTTACTACTACTATATAAATACTATCATTACTCATCAAGTATTCGATAGTTTGATCGAAAGAGTTAATAACATATTTCTGACAAGAAAACACATATGGAAAAGATTCCACATTTATACGCAAAAGAAAAACTAATCTAATATGTCCATCAGACTTCCTGTATAGTTGTATTTTAGTCAAAAGTCATAAAGCAGTCTTGTGTATCCTTGTCGGAGGTCTAATGCATAGTTTATTGATGGTGAAGAAAAAGCTCATTTCACTATAGTACAACTCTCATTTATGTATGAGTTGACAGGATACACCTACATTTATTCTTTCACCTGAAAAGAATGTGTAGTATACATTAATCAACATGTTTGTGTGCATACGTGCAGAGAGAAATCGTGAATATTTATGAATTAATGTGATTTCATTTCTACTACCTACTTTCTCTAGACTCCAAATAGTAAAAAAAATTCCCTTGTGTATGTCTACGACCTTTACCTTTAGTGAGCTAGAGATGTACTTTATTTACTTATTTTACATGTACAGTAATTTCAAAGTTGTACTTTAACCGACTTTTTTAAGTGTACACAGTGGAAGTTGTTTGGTTTTAGAAAAGATAAACTAAAAGTCGATTCAATTTTTAAAATACATTAAAGTCAAAGCACGTTGTTGACGCAAGTTTGGCATATTGCATTCTCAATTCTGTTGGTGTGTAAAAAAAACTGTTATGTAATCGTAAATATCTCAACCTATGTTCCAATTACCTACATAGTCCACGTTTTTGCCTTGTCCTTTACGTAATTCCTCTAGAGAGACTCTCTCTTGACTAACACGAGAACACGAAAAGGTTTCTCTCTTCTTCATTTGTAAGTTAGTATAGTATATAGTAGTTATATAAGTTGTAAAAGTTAAAGATATCATCAACACAAGGGTTGCAAACTTCGCACTTGACTTTTGCTGACTAAAGATCAACACGATATATAGACGAGCTCTTAGTAAAAGTACAGAAAAATCAAAAAAGTTTGTACTTTTGGCTTCTGTGTTATAGACAAGAAGGAAATATATAGTAGAGTTGAAACTAATCTTTTATAATACACACAGTATGTATAGCTACACATGTATAGCTAGATTGTTGTAGGAGTTACAATTTCATACACTTCAATCTCCTCTCTAAGGATTTTATGTTTTGTGTACATTGAATACATATTGATGCGTCTCTTCACTCTACAACATTTTTTTACTTTAGTAGCATAACGAAAGGAGAAAATTCAATTCAACAGACACATATTGTGAAAAAAGATTCCAAGAGTAGAGTAGAGAGGCTCATCATTACACCCTTGGGAATTATGCCTTTCGAATCATTCAATTTAGGATATTAGCTATATGACAAAGATATATTGACTGAAAATATGTAACGCAATTCTATATATACATTTAGTTTATGTTATGAAGAATATTTTTTCATTTGGTGAAAGTTGAGTGGAAAAAGAAAGCATTGATAATCATGTGAAGACCTTGAAGCCACTCGGAAAATAAATGACGAGCTATGTACAAAGGTCTTATTGTATAAATAGTTTAAATGTGTCTTGAGTAGTACATAATTCATTGTTGTTCATCAAAAAAACTAGGTGTGCATGTGCAAAACAGAAAGATAATAATAATAAATTGCTCTAAATTATAGGTAAAGAAATTTTAAAACTGATTTCATCCAGGTTATTGTTTGATTAAAAGATTAAAATTAGATTCTTATACCAAAGTTTTAACTACCGAAATTAGTAATTCCATATTTATGTCATGAAACCTTTTCTTCAGGTGGTGAAAGTCGAGTGAAAAGAGAAAACAATAATAACAATGTAAAACTTTGAAGCCACTTACAAAATAAATGATGACATTGACACACCGTGGCGATTTTTAAAGATGCAGTTTTGTTGCTTTCCTTACCTATCGATTATAGTGAAAGTCTAGCTAAAGTAAGGCAGATAACACAGCCTGATAAATACATGATGAGTATTAGTTCAGAAGTAAAAGCATTGGGTTTCAGTTTATCACAAAATTAACTATAAAATTTCAAGCAAATTAAGCAACCACAGACTAGAATTTTCAACGTACTGTTACTGATTTCAATACCATTAAATTTTTGCAATTCTTGAAGTTAAAGCCTCAATGTAAGTTAATCCTACTTATGTCAACATTCAACAACTAACTTACAACTAAATCTTGTTGTATGTATAGCTTGTGGTTTACTTTATTTGTATTTGGTTTTATTTGCTCAACTTCTTCCCATTTTCAACAAGTACAGTCATTCTCCAACAATTCTATGAGTTAACTTTTCTCATTTTACACTTGTTGTTATTGTTTGTTGTTTTCCTTTATATGCTTCACTATATATACGCTATTGAAGTAAGGATATCAACCCAAATTCATAAGAAATGCAATTTATAGAAAGTTCTGTTGAAGAGTTTAGACGACTTTGGTTTCTGAAAGACTTTTAGATGATTACATACTTAGGACGCTTCTCTTTCTTCTATTGTGTATTGGCATCAACCACAATGTACATACATATATGTATGTGATCAACTTCTTTTCAAAGTTGTACTATATGATTGAATAGAACTTTTTTTGTGGAAATTTGAGATTACAATCTTTATTCCGTCACTCATTCACTTAGTGTTATCTCTCGGAATTTACTTCACTTTCTTATAAGTGGAAATTCAATCCTTTCGGTGCTGTAGGCAAAGAAATGGAAAAAAAATCAAGAGATTCTCACTAAGTAACTTAAGATCTCAACTGATAAAAGAAAATATTGATTATATCATTCCAAAAGATAAGAATAAGATTTTATACTAAGAAATAATAAGTAAAATGAGAGCGATGTTGTTTTAATACATGTCTCTCTAGCAGATGTTGAATTTCACACGAGATGAATATATATGTGTACAGTGTAAATATAAAGTACAACTTTCTTAAATCTCTTCTTCTTCCTTTGTATTCTTTGCTATTAAATAAACATGAGATTTTCTTTCTAAGTAAAGACTATGTGCGGTTGTCTTTTTGTATCTTGTCTCATTTCACTTTTGTTCTACTTATCTTGTCTCTTTTATTTATAGTGAGCCCTCAAACGGTAATAATTCCTATTGTCAGTTCAATTTTCTTGTTCCCGATTGTGGCATTGCTTGTCATTTGTTGTCTCCGGTAAGTGGAAAGTTTGTTGTGTATTTAATTTAAAAGTTTCTAATGATTATTCATGAAAATTACAGATACAGAGCACAACGAGCGAGACAAAAGGCGAGAATGCAGCAAAGGTAATTAAATTTAATTCAACTTGAGTTAATTATTTCTCTACTAATTATAATCGTTACTTTCTTATTTTAGAGATGATCCCTATATGACGGATAGAAGTTGTGCATCAATTGTCAACAGAAGTCCACCACACAGCAGTAGTAACAATGGTAAATTCATTTTTGAGCAAATTAAAGAGATGAGTATTAAATTTTCATTGATTATTCATTAGGTTTGAAATATAATATTGATAATGAAATGACAACCACAATCGAAATCGTGACACCTGATAGTCCTACCAGATAGCATGAGGGTATGCTGTGGACCGTTTTAACAACGTGAAATTACTAATTAAGAACTCAGTCAATCTGGAGATCTCGATCCACAGCATAGACCAAGAAAATAAAATCAAAAAATATATATGAAATATCAATATTGTACTATTACTAAATATAAACGAAATGTATTGTTGGCTAGTTTGTTGTAATATAACAAGAATATATTATCTGTAATCATGTTTCTCGTACACTCCTCTTTTGCTACAATATTTCTCCAAATCAATTTATGCTCTTTTTTTCTTGTTATCTACATCTTTGTACACGTTACATACTTGTGTGCAGCAAACCGAAAGGAAGTCGTTATTTTTCCACTATATATGTCAAAAATTCCACTTACTTTTCTAAAACTAAAAACTATAGTATGTTTTCTGGAGTAAAGACAGGCATGTAACTAGCAGAGCATTATTTACTAAATAATGTGGTAGGAGCAAATATTTCTAGTCAGGCGAAACGAAAAAAGAAATGTACTACTTCCACGATTACATAAAGTTGCAAATTGTGCTATCCAATGTCGATATAAAATATTGCATAAAATATATGTTATTTACCTGTGCAGTTATATATTGTTATGTATCGCTTGTGTGACATTATGATAGGTTTTTGGCGTGTTTATGTCATATCCAATGAGTATATTGTGTTGTGTGGACATAGGTTGTAAATAAAAGAAATATGATGTCGATAACTTGTCTATATATGTATACAGTATACTGTATGTAGAGTCATGTCATGTCAGTATATTGTCATTCTTTTTTCTTGTACACAATATTCTTATATAATATTATAGTTCTTTATCCTAATGTATATCATTTGTCTATAATTTTACAACTTTTATGAATATATAAGATTTACAATGTACAAAAGTTATTTATAAAACATAATCCAGTAAATAAAAACTCTAGTTTGTAAAAATGTGAAGCGATTCATTCTGTACAATTCAGAAACTTATGTAGTGTGCACTTTTTTCTCGTATTATAAAGTCAAAATTAAAACTACAATAAAAACCAAAGTTTCTTGGTTACAATCTAATGCAATTTTGTTAATTTTGTTGGTCAAAAGCTTTGGTTCAATTCTAAACGGCAGTAAGCTAAACATGAAATGCTCCAAACAACTTTCTTCAGAAGAATCATCATTGTTTCATCTTCTCTCGTTGTAAAATGTTATTGCATCAAAATGTTTCCAGGAAATTTTCAAAACAGCTACAAAAGATGTCGACTGGATACCTTTCTTCGAACAAGGACCACACACGACTTTACTATTAGCACTTGCACATTTCAAAGACTTTCTTGCTCAGAAGCAACAGAGAGACACGCAAAGCTTTTAGAGAGAATTGGGTGCACGAGAGAGAACACAAAGTATAAAAAGCCGCTTGCTAACTGAGAATCTTGTCAGAAGCGTGCGAACAACGACACGAGTTTATTGTCATCAAAATGAAAAGAGTCTTGTAATCACTTTTACTTTCTATATTCTGTCATCTATTTCAAAATTTCATCTTAAAATTTCTTTCGAGTTTTTGGCTCAATATTTTATAAATGCACCAAGTGCAACAAAATTTAGCAGAATGAGTTGATTACTACTGTAGAGATTAAACAACTTCCTCATTGTAGTTTGCTCTACAGCCAAAATGTGTTTTCATTCAAAGTGAAAGTGAGTAGAGTAGTAATGTGGTGAAAGTGTAATTTCTCCTCTAGTTATCGAGTCTTCATTTACAATTACATTGAGACAATTTTCAAGTGATAACAAAACATGACATGACGGATTGGCATGAAGGCGTCGCTCTTATTCCTAATAGGACAAGAGTTATAATAATTTATCCTACTGGTACGCAATACTTATTATATTTGAGTCTCATTATATCTCAGAATAAGTGGTATCAATAACCAAACCAGCCAGTGTCCGCAGAGAATTAATAATATACTTACTGTCACATCCTACAAAAAAATTTCTTTCATCTACTAAAGAGATACTTTAGTATAGAATATAGAATTACACTACTTCTCAGAAACTCAAGATGTATCATTTACTGTTGTAAGTATTAGCAAGAGAAACACATGAGATGTATTTTAACGAGGCAACCTGAGCTTAAGAGTCAAGTCTCTAGAGTATATCAAGTGAAAGTCAAGATGCCATTAGGATAGACTTACTTTTTTGCCGAAACTTGAGTCACTAAAGTTGCTTTATATAAAAAGATTGAAAAAGATATTATAACTACTTTAGTAATAAGACTGCAAATGTAAATAAAAAAATAATTTAACTTGTACGGCTAGTGAAGAAGAAAGTTTTTCAAAAATGAAAATTTCAATTGCAGAGAGAGCAAGTGAGTGACAGTTATTAGATAGCAAGTATGGAATTGTAGAATGATGATGTTTATATAGGAGAAGAGAAAAGACTCATCTTGAAGTAAAAAAGTATGAGAAAACTATTTAGACTTGTAGACAAAAGACTCTCATCGTCGTATTTCCCAAGTTTTTCTATTCTCCACTTTCTCTCTCATCTCTTTCTTCAAGTCTTCTTCACTTGGCTTGGTTTAGATGACTATATATATATAAGAGTTGAAGCTCATTAAGTTGATTTACATCATTCTCTTTCATAAATAAAGTTGAATAGAGGAGTTTTGTTCACTAGCAGCCAACTCAAGTCAGACCAAACCAGACGAATGGATAAAGCTAGGAATTCTATATACTTTATGACTTTATAAGACAATAAGACAAGAGAGAAGAGGAGAGAATGTATAATATGTCCTAGAAATTCAGAAGAGGTGTACGTTTATAAAATGTATTGTGTGCTCTCACAACTCAAGCTGAGAATGTAATATGTAATATAATGTATCCTCTCCAGAAGAATGTGCAAAGTATTATTATTAGATTCTGTTGTGAAAGTCTTTGCTCTCTGTCATCGTGACTCAAGTGTAAAGTAGTATTTTAACATCTTATTACATATTTTGAGTTTTTTCTCTACCTATTTGAACTTTAGCTTAGCCTCTTAAAATCATTTGGACACAGCAGGAGAGAAAAAAGTGTAGTTTTCAACTTTTTTCATCTTGCAAAGACTTTTTTCTTTTTGTAAGAAAACAAGAGAGGAAAAACTGACCTAACTCACAAAGTTAGATATAGAGAAGAAACAAGGACATTTTTCAAATGTAGTACACTTACTTTTTTTGAGTAGATCCATTAGAGAAGCGAAATGACCAACAGAGTGTGAATATAGGATATAGATATACATATTTGTTCTAGCTTTTACGACGTGTCACTAAGCATAAGAAACGTATAGTGAAAGTATACTATATGTATATAGTACAAAAAAAAGAAAGTTTTTAGGCAACTCTCTCAAACTTTTTCTCATGGGTATAAAATTCATTTGAGTTCTCTCTCTCTCATTCAGAGATAGTTTTTCAAATCACGACCCAATGCAATGTTGTAAACCTCACCGAAAAAGATTTGTTTGTTAGAAAAAAGTTGTGGATTGTGAACTCTCAAGCAAAAAAAAACTATAAGAGAATATTACTCCTTTGTGAGTACACTTTAGTATTTAGCACAATTTCATTCCAATCTGTTCGCTTTCTCTATCATAGTAGAGAGTTCTAGGAACAAAAAAAGTAATTTACTTGTGCTCAAGTTTCTTTCTCTTGTTGAAAAAGTGAGCTTTAGGGACAACGATGATGCCTTTTCAAATTACTAACTGTTGCGGTCGAGTCAGTTGACATTGATGATGACACTTGGACTCATTTTTTTGTATATAGCATAGTATATGTATACAGTATATCCCTAAGGGTTATAAATCATTGTGTCACTGCCTCAGACACTGCATTTGTCTCCAATATGTAACAAGTTGAGCGACACATGATACCGGTTGAACATTGATAAATGTCATAGTGTAGGTGGAGGAAATGTAATGAAATCCTTTTTTTTAACTCTAGTGAGCCCTGAAATTGTGATAATACCTATAATAAGTTCAATCATCATCTTTCCTATCGTGGCTTTAGTCATCATTTGCTGTTTGAGGTAAGGAAGTAGAAAAAATTGTTCTATTTCTATAAATTTAATCCTCTTAACTATTCTTCAAAAGGAAACTAAAACGATTTGCTATGCTATATATTTCCTATTTTCTTTTTCAATGTCTGAAAATGTCATTTACACAGGAAAAGAGCGGCGAGAGCCCGACAAAAAGCAAGGCTGCAAAAGAGGTAAGAAAAGTCTCATTGTATTCCTTCTAAAAGAAATCAACAAGTTTTTTTCTCCTATTATTCCTTTCACCTACAACTTTCTCTTTACTTTCTTCACAATTGAAGCCTTATGACATTTTTACTTACTCCATTCTACGTTTCTAAAGGTTTTATTCAGAAAAGTTCAGCGTACTTTAGGTATTGTATGTGGACGACGACAAAAAAGACATAATTTTAATATTCAGCTCAGGTTGAGCCAAACTCTGCTCAATAAAGTGTTAAGAATGGAGAAAGTGTTCATATGAGAAGAGAGAGAGAGAAGAAAGTCAAAAGGTAACACTTTTTGTACGTCATATTATTATGATGAGGTCTTTTTACTAACATAGTGACTTGACTTGATAATGCCTTACAAAAAGTTACTAAAGGGAATACATAAATATGCATTACCTTATGCTTCAAAATGTCAATGTAAAGTGAAAATTGATCTGAGCTGAATTCAAAATTCATAGATTGTTGGATAATAAAATTTTATGGTTCTCTTCTCAATTTGCAATTTACTTGTAGAGACATTACACATGACTTATTTTGATTTACTATTGTGGATCCATATATATGTAGTTGAGAATATTTTTTTATAGGAGCTATACACAAAACATGATTGATGAAGTTTCTTTTTATGAGACATTTTCACACGAGTAAATCACATCATACTCACACGTAAAACTAATTAGGTTAAGAGCATTTTGACGCGGCTGTAATGATAGATGATGTATAAAATAATGAAACAATGACATAACTTTTTCAGTTGTGATTTCATTTTTCCATTATATATATTTTGACTGTAATGAAAAAAGCGGAAAAAACTAGCGAATGAATTTATCATTAGTAGATATATTTGACGAAGGAATGAATGAAATGTTCTAAAAGGGAGAGTCAAGTGAATTCATTCTGGTGGCTAATTCTTGATTTCATTTGCATATTGAATAGGAACTCACTAGTCAAAGGGCTTAGACATATATAAATGTTGAAGTTAACAAGATTAAAGAGATAGTATACCATATATACGAGATGCAAAACTGACTTCTTGTAGTAGTATAATAGAGAAATTACACCGTATTCTACTTTCTGCTACATTTATACTAATTAGTATTGTCCTAATGCTCTATACAACTAGACTGCTCTCAAAGAACTTTGAGCTTTTCTTTATATTTTCTAGTTTGCAGTATTTTAGCTAATTACATTGTACATGACTTTGGGTTTGCCGTACTATGCATATATTTACAAAGCATTATTATGTAAATGATGTAGCTTATTTTTCTTTGATATTACATGTTTTTATATAATAAATAGTAAGCTCTCTTCCGTAATACCTTTGATCAATTTAATTCATTCACCTTAAGCTAACTTAACCTTGAATTATTTAGACCAATCATAATGAAAGACTCTTACGTGTTTCCTCCACTTTATAATTTGTGAATTTGAAGGAATTTTACTCAACACTACTGAACCGTATACATAAATACAACGCAAGAAGTAAAAAGTGAAATGTCACAACTCATTACAGCTGACAAGTGAACAAATTGCTTCAAGTCATACAAAGCTTTAATATTCAACTCTCTAAATTTTCTATGAAGCTTTTGTGTAGATGAACTTATTTTCTCTTGCTATATATACGTATAGTATAACGTTGACAAATTCAACCAGAAAATTAACTACATGTATATATATATAATCTATAAATGTAACATAAGAGAAATTTACATTCAAGTTTTCAGTGTGCAATTACTTCTTCTACTCACTCTTTCATGCTTGTTTTCTCCTAATGAGGTTTCCTTTAGATGTCATACATTATGACTGTCAAGTGTCGAGTGAAGTGAACATTATATATACTATGTTAGTTTTAGTTGTAGTCTATTATATGTTGTCAGTCAGTGACAAAATGGTGCGAGGGTAATTGTGGCTAATAACATTCCTTATTGTGTTACAATATATAATTACAACCATAACTATAACTTCATATATGCAGTTTGTAATAAAGACCAAATGTTTGCTTCCTAAGTGTATATATTCTCTCATTGTTGACAACTATATGGAAATAGTTTGAGGTTGTTTGGTCGTTTTGTACAATTCAGAACTTGCCAACTGAAACACAATTTTCAATCCTCTTGTAAAAGAAAGGCAGAGTGAAAATTCTCTCTTGCTAAAGAAACTTGTAGTACAAGACACTAAAGTACTTTTCCTTCTTCAACAAAGTCCCCTATTACATTTTACGATTCCTGGTAGACAGAGATAGAAAGGATGGATTTAGCAACACAAGTTGATGGGCAAGAAAGCCATTTGGCTATCGTAAAAACTTTTTTCGAAAAAAAATGTTTTCCCTTTTCTATCTAGTTAGGACATCTATTATATAGAATAAGGTTTTAGAAACTTGGATCTAATGGTGGCATAAAAAAGGAAACTAACTAGTATACTACGAAATGTGCAAGAACTAAAAAGTTAACTTATGAATATCTCTCATTGGATAGAAAAAAGTTATTGGATATTCAAATAAATGGTAAGAAGCAAGAGTAATGAGGTATTGATAGATTTATAATGTGACAAAAAATCGGGTTCATTTCTTTTTATTGTCTCAGGCATTGGTTTGATTATATATTATAATACAAAGTTTTTTGAGTAATGCAATTGTATAGATAGACAGCTTACACTAGTCAAATAATCATCAGTTCAAAAAGCAAAAGAAACTTCGCCCTGCTGGATTTGAGCCTTGGCATCCAACTGTTAAAGTTTGAAAAAGCGGTAGAGAGCTAGATGCTATTTAATTGTCAATTGTTAAATTTTTTACTGGATTTCTTGAAATATTGAGCAATCTGATTTATATAATTTTCAATGACATTGTGACTGACAACATTATTCAAGGATCACATTATAAGACCAAATCTTTTGTAACTTACTAGAACAAGTCGCTTACTCAGTGACGTTATTACATAAACCAAAATAATTACGCAAAAGGAAAAGTTGTAACAAAAAAAGGAATTTATTGTTGTCCTTGTCCTTAACTTACAGAAGAAGTAGCATATCTTTTTGCATTATAATATTACTCTTTTCCATTATACTACATACTGCACGTGAACACACAATATGCAAAATATAAATATGTAACTGGCCATTGTAGCGTGAAGGAATTTGCTTCATATCAATTCCTTTTTTGCTCTCACTTTTTTCCAAAGAAATTTTCTTTTCTTTCCAAGGAATTTTTCGTCTTCTCTTGTAACTCTAGTAAAGAACTCGTAGCTGTGAGTTGAGCAACGTTATTGTGAATAGACATCACGTATCACACAGTGTATCTCACTCAGTCAGAGCTTTATACTTTATACAAAAAAGTATTGTATACTACTAATACATAATGCTTTCATACTACTTTGATACTTTTTTTCGTACACATATATTATTACATCTCACTCTCTCTCTCGTTTCCTAAAGAGTTTCCAAAGTAAAAAAGTACCTTTGAAAATGAAAGTAGAAAAGTTTTTCGTGCATAAGTAAAAAAGCAACCTTGTGTTGTAGTAGTGCACCAAGATAAGATATTATATGCGAGCCCCACATACAACTTACTACTTTCTTTACTTACAGTATAATGTAAAAGTAGCTGTAAAGTTGTTAGAAAATGGACTATAGCATAGTAGTGTTGAAAGTTGTTGGAAAGTGGAGGTTGTAGTAATAATGCCATCATTTGAAATTGTAAATTGTGTTATGTATTAGCACGTAGATGGAGAAAAGAGCTTTCGTTGTGGTGATATTATAAATATACACTGTAGTTATTTACATACAATACTCTCTCTCTCTCTGAGAGAGAGAGAGTTTGAAACATTACACTTTTGGCTTTCCATTCTAACAACTCTATTTACATAGTACACACACAAGGTGTGAGAAAATATGAGCAAAAGTCATGCCATCATGCCAAGTGTTATTTACATTATTCATTACACGGTGAAATATGAAATGTCACACAGAGAGAGCAAAGCGGTCTGGTTGTCGGAGAAGCTGCTTTTTATACAGCAATGACGTCAAATTATTTTATAAGGAAGCATTTTACATACAAAGAGCATAAAATACTCGTGACAAAGGAGAAAACAATACATTACTATTTTATACAATGTACAAACAAGTATGCATATTGTGATTGAAAATGCCCAAGAAGGAGAAAGCGAATGTAAAGTGATACATGGAAAGTTTCCAATTACTAAAATGTATTAGTTACGATAAAAGCATACATCCTAAATTTAACTTTTGCTAAACTTGTTACAAGTTAAAGACTTTGTAAAATTAACCAAGAGACTGAATAACAGTTTACTTTGAAAACTTTGAGAGCTTTTGGGTGCTTTGAAGCATTATATATAAAGCAAGCAAAACTTTATTGATCTATACTGCATCTGACAAGATTATAGTAGACAACATGAACCAATTAATCACATGCAAGAAGAAAGTATAGACCAAGGATTGAAAATGGCTTCACTTTGGTTTCCATTTCTGTTGTCTAGTACTGTAGGAAAACCTAAGGATTTACTAATTACACCACAAACATGGGCAAATGCTAATGAAACAAAAGTTGAGAGAAAGAAGATACCTTTCCCTAATTCTCTTGGCTCTTTATTATATCCTGTCTGAACTTTTTCTCAGAATTCTATGAATAATTCGATTTCAGTGTGTCTAATCATTTTTTCTTTCCAGGGAAGACCCATATTTATCAGAGAGAAGTTGTGCATCTGTCGCAAGGTTGTCTCCACCACTTTCAGCTGGTAATTAAAACAATATTCTCTAAAGATTTATTTCATTATCAATGTCTACTCTTTGATCTTGTGTTCCCATTTCACATTGTAATTCTCCTATTTATTATCTATATGTATAAAATTTATTATCTGTGTTGAGTTTTTCAAGTTGGAAAATTAAATTGAATGTTTGAGTAGGTGTCATTGGATGGCAAGCGTAAAAAATAAAAAAAGTAATTTCCTGTTGATTGTACACACTATATAAAAACGAAGCAAAACTAATACGACAAAATTCGTTCCTTGCACTTCACTGTCTGTCTCATCTTCTTCCTTCAACATTAGGTGCGAAATACCAGCTTTGATAAAAAAAAACCTTAATTGTTCTAGAAAATTAGCTTATGGCTGTAAATTTGCTTAAATGTCAGCATCATCATAAGTCCCTATGTTTTCGTAGAAAAATTTTTTTCTATATAACTAACAATAACTTTTAGATTTTAAACTTTCTAATTTTTGATACATTAGAAAATTAGAGACATAGTTTTTTAAACAGTTCTTTTTGGGAACTGTGTTCTGTGTCTTTTTTTTGTGACTTTAGTGAAAGATGAAGAGAGTGGCTTTTGACACAGGAGACAAAGGGCATGAGAGAACTTGACAAGATGGCGCCTTTCCAACAATTACAGCTTCTCTTTTTGTTTTCTCTTTTCTTTATCACAGGAGTTTATCGTCCTCCATCACGAACCATTACTGATTTCGAGATGACTACAACAACTGTAGAACTAGTCACACCAGACAGCTAGCATTTGGCCAACACTACAAACAAGTATGAAGAAAGTGAGTTGTGATTTTGTGATGATGTGACAAAGTTATTTTTTCATATATATATATATCTATATAAAGAAAACTAAAGTCAACTCTCAGCCAAACAGTCAAGTCAACAACAATGTATATTTTCTAAGAATCTCAAGTTTACTTTTATTATTTTATGTTATTTTATTACAATCACAAATCCTCTCAAAGTTTATATTTATTGATCACCATTGTGTAATAATAATATCGTCTGGCAGAAGAAGAAGAAAGTATATATAAAGTAGAAAATATATATAGTGTCATTAATTCAACTTTGTTGTCTTTGTTTTAGTCAGATTTAATATTTTACCAAAGTCTGACTTTCTCTTTGCCATCAAATCAAAATGAGCTCAAGTCTCATAAAATGCCGTCATCACCATCATCGTTGTTTTAAACTCTATATATTTATGATGTTCCATAATATAAATTCCATAGAAAGTTAAAGTGTGTTTTTGAAATGTACATTATAGTGTGCTTCTCACATAAACTACATAAATTCTGTTTGCTTTTGTGTACCATGTGCAAAAACGTGTTTACTGTAATATATAAAGTGAACTGATGACTATATGTGTGTGTGCTATTATATAAATATAACTGTCTCATATATATTTCACATGCACTTATATTTACTTGTTACATACTTCAATGTTTGCAGAAATGTTGCCATTATATATATGTACAAAATATCTCTCGATGTACCTAAAACTACAGTAAAGCTAATGATTGAAATTTGGGCATTATATAAAGAGATAAGAGAGAGAGAGCGACAACATTATTATTATAGTCTTTCTCTCTCACTCTCTTCAGATTATATATGAAATGTAATATTAATAAATAAAGTGTGTATTATACGTATAATTGAATATTATATAATCCTATACTACTCCTGTCAACTCAATGAGATGATGAAGAGAGAGAGTTGAGCATTGAAATAAATTAAAGTCATTGCAAATCCTATGCTTGTAATTTTCCTTGGCATACAGTCATTATAAAGTCTCTCTGAAGTGCACTCAAGTTTCACGTCCATTTAATTCTCCTCTAATTCAACTTTCTCTTTACAGTTCAAGAGAAATTAGCAGCAAAGAGTAATTATATTGTACAGTTGTTAGAGTCAAGGGCAGAGAGAGTTCTCAATTTCAATACCATCAAATTATAATCTAGTAAATTGGAAACTGGATAAGATGAGTCAATGTCAAATTGAGACACGTGCAGTCAAATGATCTGACGTCGTTGTTTGTTGTTTCATATATGATAACTATGCATAGAATAATAATAATAACTTTCGTTAGAAAACAACATGTGTTGATGTGAAATTTAGTAGTGCTTTGATGAATGAAACATCACGTAGGTCTTGATCTCTGTAGTTTTGGTGTAAACATGTATAATAGAGAAAGACACATGAAGAAGAGATGGAAGATCAAAGAAAGAGAGAGATGTACTAGTAAAACATCATTTACACAAAAGCAAGATAATCGTATGGTCGATAACTACTCATGTCTAGAAAATTCTAGTTTCAGAGTTTTCACTACTAGCATTTCTGAATCTAGATAAAGTCATAAATAAAACATACACAGTTTGTTTTGGAAAGAGTACATTTATATAAAGTATAGCGTGTTGATTCAAAATGTTGAAGCCTTTTTCCATCAAGCTAAGTTACTAGTACAAAAGTAATGAGACAATTTACAGTGACTGCAGAGAAACAAAATTCAACCTAGTTATTCTATTTACTCAAGCTTCAAGTTTCAAGAGTTGCAATGTGATGTGAGTCATAGGGAAAGGGATCTCTTTTGGCAATGATGATTTACTTATTGATGTATTTTTGACTTATTTACAAATGCATTAGTAGAATAAAAACAGAATAGTAGTGTCAGCTTTCCCAAACATTTTCTGTTCTCAGAAAAAAACCTAATGTTGTTTAAGTGGGAGCACTTATATATATATGTACCACATGCCAGAAAAATGATTCATATATATTTATCTGAATAAAAATATAAATATGGTATATATAAGACAGTTTGATGTGTTTCTCAATTTTTTTTTCTTGGAGCGGAACAGGATATATAGATATACTTCTTAGAATTGAGAGCAAACTTTGTATAAGTAGTATCAGTATAGGAAATGAGTCAAATGTTATTTATGTTCATTTCTATCTTAGCATGACATAACTTTTCTGACTTGATATTTTATTACTAATTCAGAATCTCATTACCATCACTCTTACTCCCCAGCTTCCTTTTTATATTTTGTAGTAAATCAACTAGTAAAATACTTATAGTAGTTCAAAGTTGAAAACTCAACTTTCTGTATCCATCAGCTTCACACACTAAATGTCTATGAGAAAAAAGAGATATGATATTACAAAAAAGGATTTCGTACAAATAGCAAACAAGTCATAAATATAAATATACCCAGGGAGATCTTCTTATATATATAAGATCTTTATATGTGAGTCGGAAAAAGAAAATTGACATTAGTTACATTCTTGAGCGAAAAAATCTCAAGTTCGAAGCTCGTCGGCAACAGCCTTTTTCACCCTGAGCCTATAAATACTAAGAAGAATGTCTTAAAACAAATCCAACTTGGACCATCTTCTTTTATATAAAACGAGTTGCGGTTGGATTTATTGTGGAAATATTACATTCTAACTTCTCATTCAGATCCAACACCTACCTACGTACGCTTAGGAGAGAAAATACGATAAGTTGAAAAGCTATATTCTTATCTTTCATATCGTCTTTCCGAAATGATGCCCAATTGCTTTTTAGTTCTCTCTCTCTGACTCTTTTAGCATAAGGTTTTACGACAGATAGTTTACACAAAACTTTAAAGTACAATGCAAACACCAACTCTACTGATTCTATACTAAAAGCATCCAAGAGGAAAGAAAGTAGCCAAATACAAGAAATTGTGCAAGTGCTCTATCCTCTTTCTCGCTTTCTTGACTTTGCTCGTATCTCATATAATTGAGTCAGTTTCTTGAGCTAAAAGGAGAGATAGTATTACTTACCATCATTTCTTCTTGAAGAAAAGAGTTGAGTGCTCAGAGAGAAAATATGTTATGCTATATAGTCCTTGATGCATGAGAAACTTTCACGCCTCACCAAAAGCTATAGAATTTCAGAAACATCAGCAATATACTCATGTACATATTTGTCCAGTAATATCTAGAATTCTATTGTGACTATACTGTCAATGCCATACTGTTCAGAATACAATTTACACCAGCAAAGACTTTTATCCGGTTAGCATAAGGTCACTTTTTGGTAATGTTAGAAGATCAATGCGGATTTTCATACAATTTGCATGACGAGTCGAAATATAAAATGCAAAAGGAAAACATTATTATACGCTGGTCACTCTGTCCGGTCGTTAGCCTAATAGTCAAAGTAGCTTTCTAGCTTTTCAACTGCTCACTCAACGATTTCTTGATGATGATGATGATGATTTTGTGTTCACATGAGCTTTTAGACAAGCGCAGCTTTTCGTAACATAAATAGCAGTGGCCTAAAGTCGTCTGGTCACAAAAGATGAGTCTAACTATGTGACACATTCCACTTACGGAGAGATAAACACAACCGCAAACCCATTTGCGAAAACCACAACTTTTCCATCTATCTATTTATGCTACATGTGTATATTATGGCGAGAAGAAATGAGATGTAATTTGTGAAATGTCCAAAGCTCTTCCTCCAATAGTCTGTAGAAACATATACAACGAAATTGATGAGATCACAATAATAATACTGCTTTCAAAAATTCTAAAAGGAAACAGCAGCATAACAAGGATTTTCAAATTGTTCCATTTTCAAGAGAAAAGTAGCTTTACTCTAGAATTGGAATAGAGAAAATATATAACCACAGAACGGAACAAAATGCAATATATTGTAGAGGAAAGTGCCCGTCTCTTTCTTTATTGAAAACAATCTAGAGAGAGAGAAACTGGAAACACATTATGTGCATTATTACTGTATGAGATTTTCTATTCTATAAAGCTCTACTAGTTAGAATAAGAAACTGGAATTCACACAAATGCTCCAATGTCTAATAAATATATGCATCGTAGTAGTAATACGTTTGCATTAAATTCTTTAAAGCTTTCTCCAATGTCTTTTTCTAGATCCACTTGTCTTAGTGAGGGTTAGTAATGTATTCATATCATTTCTAAATCATGATATGATTTCTTGTAAGTATCATGTCTAAAGAAAAGTGGAAGACTAAAACAAAAAGAAAATGATTATGTAGATGGATTTTGCCCAGCAAGAAATTCAATATGATTCTGTATTCAAAAGTTTCTTTTTCTTAGTTGTAATAATAAATTTAGTGGCTTGTAAAGTTGTAAAAAAGAACATTATTTTCTTTATTTTATTATAGAAAGTTGCAAATTAGAAAAGACTTTAGACTTGTAATAATTACATATATTGAAATAAATTGTGTTATATACTGAAACGTCATTGTACTGCACTACTACAATATTTCATTATTTCTTTCTTTCTCAACAATTTACAACATTAGTACCTATATATCTTTCGACAAAAGAAATATAGAAAGAAATATGACATTTCCAAAATCTATTTTAGGACTTGAAAGAGAACATTGAAACATTGAAAATGAATGGCTACTATAGACGAGTAGAAAAGTAGAAACTGAAAAATGATTTACGAAGCGACATGTCTGATAAACCGTGACAGTCAGATAACTATCAAACCAACTCTCTCTCTCTCAAAGACTCTAGTATTTTATCTTTCCGGACCATGTACATTTTTGACACGCTACATGAATTGAACTTTGTAAGATCTTTAGTTTCATTCACAACTCACCACTACTACACACTACATACTATTAATATACTTTCATGTCAAGTGTCATTGCTTACATGTGTAACACTTTTACATTTCAACAAAAAATACATTTTCACAACCACACTTGCAATTTATTTTGATACTTAATGTCGTTCTTAGTGTCTCCTGTCTTTTATAAAATGTGACACTACTCAAAAGCTCAACTTTGGTTGCCCAACATAAAAATCTGAGACAGAAAGCAAGCACTAAAGTTTCTCATTCTAGATCTGTATGTAAGTTGTATGTATCACACAACATGTATTCCATATACAGAAGAATGAAATAAGACAAAATAGAATCTCCATTGGCACAGTATACAAAATGCAATTTCTCCAAAAAACTGTCCTTGACAGAGAGAGAGAGGATATATATAAAGGAAAGCAGTTATGTAAAGTTATGTAGAGAGCTGGCATAAGTACATAAGTAAGTAAGTCTGTGCAACATTTCAACTTGACTTTGCATTGAACTAAAGTCTTTTTTACTACTATGTGCCAGAGCATCTTTTCGGCTTAGTTCTCTCTTCTTCTCTCTCGTAAACTCAAGTCAAGTCAGTAAAAAGCTACAGTAGATTCTCAGTTGAGTCAGTCTGCTCAGTACTTTTCTTTCATAGTTGTTACATTTAGCATAGTATTAACCTATACTCACTGTGAAAATCTAAGAATAGAAGAAAATATACTATACTATTTTCTCCAAAATGTAGCTGAGAAGCTGCTTTTTATATCTCTATGAGAGTCGTCGTTTACATTTGGCTGTAGTTTCCCTCCTTCTCTTGTCTCTCTTGTGACAAGAAGAAAAGACAGTTTATTGACTAGCAATCTATCTTGATTATTGGAGAGAGAGAGAAAGTATAGAAAAGAAAAATTTCTTTTCGAGACCTACGTAAACTTTCAATAATAACTCTTTTTCTTGTTCTCCTTGCCTAACAGTGCCATTGGCATTGGCATTCATACATTATTCAAAGCAGAAGCGATTTGTTCTTGTGCTAAGTAAGAAGAGTAACAAGGCTAAATTGACAGCCGAGAACGATTTCCAGGGAAAGTGAAATATGTAGAAAGAATAAAGGTTACGCAGCTATTAAATTCATTTTTAGTACAAAACTCTCTTCTTGTCTTCGACTTTGGGGGAAATATATATATATAATAAAAAAGCAAGGTTTCTATTTAACTAGTCAAGTATTCAAGGTCTTCACTCACATTTTTATCTATAAAAGAAGAAAAAAAGAAAAAGTTGAATGAAAATGTAATCGATGATGAGGTTTTATATGTATAGTTTAAGTTCATTCACTACTGTGAGAGTAGATTGAATTCAATTTCTTGTTCTCTTTTGCATAATACTACTATCATGGAGTGAAATAATCTAAATCTTTGCTAGACAATGAAACAAGTATATCAGACAGTGGGTAAGATTAAATTCTATCTCTTTCTATTATTCTATTCAATTCTCTTACATCTTCTTATGGCTTAGCTTTGTGGGTGTAACATGAGATGAGAAGATGTAAAAGAATTGTAAGAATAGCTTTAGAAAAGAAAGTATATATATATAGTAAGTAAAAAATGCACTGACAATAATAAAGTACAAGCTGATGACAAGATAGGATGGATAGTAAGTAAAAGTAAGCCTTCTTTAGTTCTTTCTAGTCTAAAGAAAGTTGTATGCATATATATATGTACGTTTCTATGTATAATAAAGTAATCCTTTTTTATCCCGTATTAAAAATATAAAAATGAATTTTTCCTAATACTCAACACAGCAGCAATAATCCAGAAAGAAGCAAGACATATTTTCTTATTTAGTTATGAATGCGTCCTTTCTCAAGGTTTTCTATTTATCTTACGACACTTTTATGCTTTTATGCAGAGTCGTCGTCTCTTTTAAAAGTATTTCAACAACAAATGTATCCTTAGGGAATTTCATGAATTGTTATACTTTACTCTATTAACTTTTTTTCTCTCTGCCTAAAGGGCATTATCACCACACTTTTACATTATAGTACAAAACATATTGTCAATTAAAAAAAATATAATATCGATTTTGGCATTCTATATCAAACGAAATATTTGAGGCATTGATAACAAAATTAAAAATTTACGCTCCGCATTGCAGTATTACGATAAAAAAAAGTTTGGGTTGAAAATCTGAAAGTTTCAATATCAATGTAGCAAAGTTGTTACGATTGTAATAATGGTGAAAGTTAGATTTTATGTCATTGCTTTTGTTGTGTTGCTTTCTCTCTCTCTTTTTGCCATATGTGCATATCTTATGTTGCGTGGAAGTGATAATCATTTAATACAAGTGTTTTACTCTCTAATGATTCCCAACGGGTTTTTTAACATGCTGTAAACGACTCACGTACAAAATTTGTTTGGTAATGTAACAGACCTTGTTAATTAGTTTATTATCATAATCTGACAATACAACTTTTTGCAAACCTTTTAGTATGGCTGAATGTCTAGTTTCTCTTTTTCTAACGACTTTAGTAGACTTTGCACTTTCTTAGGGTCATCACCTTTTTCGTCCTATATATTTCTTTATACGCAACAAGAGAGTAGTTAAACGTGTTTCATTGTTAAGACGTCATCATGTTATGATGTCATGAAAGACAGAGAGCATCTATTTACTAATACTATTTATTAAACACACAACTCATGAAAATAACAATTGTTTTTATTTTCTTCTTATGTTATGAAATTGAAAGACAACTGGTTTTGTGTCGTAATAATGTAAGACATATAAAGAGAAAAGGTCGATGGCAATAGAGTAATTTTGGTATAATAACAATAAGATACACTTGTACTATTCTCATCTTGTCCATTAGTTTTAATTCTTTTGGTGGTCAAAGACCTTTTAACGTTCCTCAGGTGCATTGAAGTACACAATTGTAACAACTGTCGTCATTGATTCACTTTTCTGTTCTTGTCCCAAGACGAGTTAGTTTCATAGCTTATTTCTTTGATTTCACTTTCCAAGCTGGACTCTATATATATATGAACTCTTCTATAAAGTATAAGATTATCAAAATGGCACAATGCTCGCGACCTTTTTTGTAATTCAACATGATTTATATACAGATGAGACATAAATCTCATGATGTCTCTCATGTGGACCATATATATGAATTGCGTATATAGGCTTTTTGTGAAATTTTTTGTCCTTTCCCTATCTTTTTACTTGAGTAACCTTACAGTATAGTAGTAAAAAGGACATTTATTCTTCACTTGTCTTCTTTCTATTCTCTCTTTCCCTGTAGAGCTTTTAAATTTTGTAGACACTAAAGAATTCATAAAGACATTGTAAATTCATTAGTGGTACACTGACCTTTGATCTTTTAGTTTTTTTATAAAGATTTTAAGAAAATGTAAAATTTGCTGAAGAGGAAGAAACTGAGCAACATTAGTAAGTGAATAAATTACAAAATTTTATACTTGAGTAACTCGAGTTTATTACATATTCAATTTGCATTTAATCCTTGAAACTTGCTTAAAGCGCAACGAAAATGAAACCACCAAAAATATATATAACTATGATACTTATATAATATATAGATCGATAGTTTTGCCAAGAAACAGAAAACCATTTGTCAAAATACAAATTGAGATTTTTTCCAACATCTCGTCTGATTTTGGTAGAGTGCAAATATATCAAAACTCTTCTTATACGAGATCCCTCTCTCTCTCTCTCTATTCTGTTGTACATGATTTATATATTTAACCTTAGCAGATTTTCATAAACATAAGCCAATTTTAGTAGTAAAGATTCTACTCGCTCATCTAAGTAAGAACTTGAACGACATGTTCAATTTACTTCGTGTCATTTACTTGCATAGTATGATAAAAACTGATTTTCGTATGTCAGTTGGGAAATTAAACATCTTGCAAACTCTTCAATTTGTCATTTTTATTTCTTGGAAATATTAACTTTTGACACGATGACTTCTTCGCTTCCTTACTAAGAAACTCAACTTTTTTTTATCTTGAGATTCTTGGCATAGTGAAAAATTATTTAGAGGTCTTCTGCAGCTTAGGTTAGGGGCAATGTGAATACTAAAAGTCGGGTCGATTTTTCTCATCTCCTCAGTATTTCCTATTCACATCGTGCATTATGCAATGAACGTAAAAGTGTAGTGCATTTATTTGATCTTGATTTTTGTTCCAGATCACATTTTGTATTCAACTATAAGTAAGTTGGTCACATCCTTATACCCGCAGGTGCATCTGTATTAGCTTTAGAATTTAGAAAAGAAGCTCAATTCAATAGAATAGAGGTATTTATTTAATCCAATCTTTCCTTATAAAGCGTATCCAATATACTTTTACAAAAAAAGAAACGAAGGTTCGTCTTCTTCCTTATAGTTAATAGGGGTTTGCTATATAGAAAAGAAAGTCTCTTTTGATATGATATGGTAAGATGCTTCCTCATTTTCCCATCTTGCGAATTGCATTGAATTGTACTGCTTGGCATAAAATGACAAAAGAAAGCTTCTCTGTTACCTTTAGAAAGAGAAAGCATTGTGTACTCAACCTATTACGCAATTCTAGGAAACCTAAGAGAACCTCTTTTCAAAAGTCACTCAGCGTAACTGAAAAATACAATGCTGGTTGGTTGATGTAGTTCTTTTTTTCTGCTTTCTTTCTCTTTGTGTCTCGACATTACACTGAGAGAGAGAATACATTTTACTAAAATGTCTACCTTTTTTCTCCTTTATTTCATCTCTGTCTTGGCAATTTGCATGCATCCTTGATCCGTGTGGGTCTCTCTTTCTTTTTTATTTTCTTTTAGTCCCAAGTCAGCTACTACTAGACTGCATTTGTTAAAAAGATTGTTTCACGCTTCAAATGCTTTCGTTTCACATGTTACACATTGAATGACAACATTCAGTATTCAATGCTCATTTTGTAAGAAGAAATATGTGGGTTAGGCAGTGAAAAATTACTTTCTGTCTCAATTCTCTTACATTCATTTTGCTCTAGAGAGATGAACGAACATAATGTTAGTGAATTTTCTATTTTTTGACATGCATGACAATATAGATAGAAGGAATTGACTTTTACGTCAATGTGTTGTCGTCACTGTCATTTATGGTGACTTGTTATGAAACAAACAACTAGTGGCTATATGAATATTATAAATTATTGTCTTTTGATTTCATTATTGGCGACAAAAGTCGCCTGCAAATAGGTCCAATGGGCCCATTTTTTAGATACAATTGTATCTGAAAACCTAAATTAGGGTTCTAATCAGTCTATAGTGCAATGTATTGATACACTTCTAACTAGGTCATTAAAATTATTGACCTACAGAGCTTACAATATTATAGATATTAGGGAAAAGTCAGATCCAAAGATTTTAGGGATTTTGTATTACCGTACGATATTTATATATGATATTTTGCATTAAAATTAATCAAGAAATTGAAAACTTTGATGTTTTACATAATTTTAAACAAAATTGTTTAAGTAAAAGCCTGATAAGTCTTAACGCCGTACACTTTTACTATGTGTGCAAATGGGATTTAAAACACAAAATTCAGTTAATTTAGAGAAATGTTGTTTCTTTCTATCGCACAACAATGCAAAAACAAAAGCGAGAGTAAATTCAGTTTTAATAATGTCATCCATTTCAATTAGTCGATATGCGTAGTGGTGCGTGTGTCTCTTGTCTTTTGACAACAACATAAGACTGAAAGGCGGCATAGACTTTTCTGGGTGTTAAATCGAAATAATTTGTCAAAGTGACAAGGACACGACACTCTCTCTAGGTGGGCTTTCTCCCGTTTTGCCACTACACAAGATTGTAGGTTTCGTGTTTTACACTGTTCTCTTACTAACTAATAATTCCAAGTATATAATAGAGGCGTCTTCTTGGAATTCTGTCGCATATATACTTCTATTATACTAAATGAAATTAGACAGATGAGGTCAAAGCAAGACAAAATCTGCTAGAGACATATTCTATTTAAATTTCTTCTTACTCTCATGTCTTCTAAACTAGTTAAAATATTTCCTAGGATTTGTCTAAAAGTAGGCTTAACTCTTCAAGAGAGTCTAAAAACTAAATCTCACCCTCGTCATATTGTATAATAGAAATTCATAGTATTATGAATTTTATAATAATAATAAGCTTCTCCTTTTTGATGGTATGTACGACGTCATCACATAAAGTGAAAGTAATCCCGAAATGTCAGTCGTATTCAAAAGATTCTTATTATGATTCAATCAAAATCAACATTAGATGCTCCTTATTTTCTTTTTGCTCTTTTGAAAATGATAAGTGCACTATATATACTTACAAAAGAACTATCAAACTGTGCAGAAAATGACAGGCACGAACACAAGAAGAAAAACAACATAAAAATCTCTACAGTTTTTCTATTCAGCTTATTTTCTCTACATGTATTTTCTGCAAGTAATGCTCAATGATATCATGATCACAGAGAGAGGAAACAGAGCTTTTCCAAAAAGGTAGAGAAAAACATGCTTGTAAGTTGAAACTTTCATTCAGGTCATAAATCTACTAGTATTCTCTCTTTCTCTCAAGTGAGTTGCCTTCGTTTTTGTTTTGCTCTATATAGAGCTAGTATTATAGTACGTGTACTTATGTAACTCTATATTTCACAAGAAGGACTTTTTATATTTTACTGGAGAAGAACTGGATATAATAATATAGACATAGGAGCCAAGAGAGTTGTTGGTTTGTTGTACAATTCTCTTCAGACAGACTTCCAACTGTGAACTTCCATTCACGTTTTATTGAACTCGTGTTATTTTTATTCTGTTTCTCAACACATGAAAAAGCATCCAAAGCTCTCTATATATCTTTAGTCCACTCCAGATTTTTATTATTATTTCTCGCTCTCAACCAGAAAAAAACACTCAAAAAACTTTTGGTTTGCGTAATATTCCTTTATATATACTCTCTTGAAGTAGTGTGAATTGAAATTCCAATGTTGAGCATATGCACACACCATGTGAAGATATATTGCTCAAAATGTCTTACATATGGGGAAAAAAGACAAATGTTGTTGTCACCATTGGCTTTGAACTCAATGTCCAACAATGCTAGTGGGTTCAATTAGTATGAGATTAGAAACATGTACAAATGTCGGATATATATGTGTATGTTGCTTGAGGTTGAAGTTTTTTTTGGTCATTGTGACCCTTGGGAAACAGTTTTTTTGTAGCAACTGCTGCAGTTGATGTATCGTCGCGTCTCTTTTTCTACCTTCTTGAAGAAAGATTGCAGTTTGCTTTAGAAAGTTTTTTAGAGCATGGAAGTAGAAAAGCAATGAATTAGAGCCTCTTGCTACATGACATGACAAGACAACTAACCGCAAAGGGAAGAAACATGTCAAGAAACAAGAAGAGAGCATTTGCCAATATAAGAAAAATGGTTTTCTCATGAGGTTGTTGTGTATATGATAGTACACTTTATTATAGTATATGTATTTTAGTATTGCGACAAACAAGAAAAAAAATCTAGGAATTGACATTTCACCTATTCGCCTTGAGGAAAGCGTTAATTAACTTAATGCTATTTCAAGATTATTTATTTAAAAAAAGGAAGGAACAGATTTTTTGACAGTTATGGTAAACACAAGATATGCTCAAGGGTCATTAACTCATTTTCATAATAATATTACCAGCGATCACTCTTCAAATATTTGATTTCCTGTCAGAGTCAAAAGACTTGAATAATAAAATAGTTGTGAATGTCAACATCTTGAGATTATATACTTTTGTCTGCTGCCTGTGTACACTTGTACAGTTGTATCCTTCAGATTTGATTTCATGATGGCTGGAGAACTTTCAAAGTAATATTATATTTAAATATATATTCTTTATAATTATTATTGGTAACTTATTATTTCTAAATAGAATGTCATTGGAGTTAATAAAAGGACCAGATGTTGACAATCTAACTGAAATACTATCATGTCCAATTTGTCAAGAAATTAGACTTCCTCCTATATATACGTGTACTACTGGTCACTCAATTTGTTACAGTTGTCAACCTAAAATTTCATGTTGTGCCTTTTGCCAAGAAATAATAAATTGTGAAAGTAGAAATTATGCATTAGAAGCAATAGTTTTGAATTCTCTATTTCAATGTCCATACGAGAAATTTGGTTGTGATGTCAAAGTTATTGGTGAATTTTACAAGATACATGTCGAAACTGAATGTGACTACAGGTATAATTTGTTACACAAAATCAAATATCACTCGAAATAATAAAATTAATTTTTTATAAAACATTAGGCCATTTAGGTGTCAACGAAAGTTATGTGGTAAAGATAATATAATGCTGGACTATAATGAAAAATTGATTCTACAACACTTGGAAACAATTCATGAGATTCCCATTGTCAATTCTGATCATAGTATCTACAAAGTTTTTGAAAGAAATAATAACTGTTCAGAAGGATCAATATTGTCAGCAGCACTTCGCTATGATGGGAAAATATTTTTTACAAACTGTCATGCAAAAGACACTACAAAATTTTGGTGGATTTCAATTCTTGGAACAACAGAGGAAGCCTCTCAATACAAAGTTACTGTAGCACTTTATCATCAAGATTTCAAGGACTACAACAACAATAAGGTAAGTATCTCAAAAATGTCATTTGCACCCCAATATATTAAATTATTTTTTTTATTAGACGGCCATGAAATTGAAATGGAAACTCCTTCCAATTCACTCTTTTCGCTCAAATTTTTCTCAAGTACTGTCCAGTGGATTTTATTATACTTCAACGTATGTGACCAACCTATGTAGTAATTTTTATGTTTCTCAACAAGAAGAGCCGACAGATGAAGTCACTTTGAAGTATATTTGGAAGTTTCGTTTTACATTTCACAAAATGGAAAAAAGTAGTAAAAGGAGGACACGTAAAAGTGATTTTTTGCTCTCTTGAAGTGAAAGTGTTGAAAGAGACACTTACTTGAAAGTCTTATGTCACGATGACTGACACATTAACAATATTAGAAAAGTGAAACGGTAATACTTTTTTTAACACTTTATATCGTCAAAAAAAGAGTGTGACATTTCACATTTTTTTTATAAAAGTAATTATTTTTTGATTTCATTATCGGCAACTTTCGTCGCCTACTACAAATGCGTCTCCCTAATGGGCCCATTTTGTAGTTACAATTGTATCTGAAGGCCTAAAAAAGCGATAAAAATTCAGTAGTCCTCAATCTTTGCTCAGTGTTGCGTACTTTTCAAAAAATTTTGACTTGCAAACTTTACATTAATATTAAGATCTAGCTACTAGTAAATGTAATGTAATGTAGACATTTTATGTAATGATGTGTTATTGTTATATGACATTTTGCATAAAAATTTAATATAAAATGAAATGTTGTCAAGTTTTATAAATATTTGTATATTAAAAATTTTCCTAAAAATATTGAAAGGTTTCAACACTGTTTGAGTTTTTAGATGACAGAAATTGATCCCGAGAATTTTCAAGAGATTGTTGAATTGAATTTCATGAGGAGCAACTTTTGTCCGATAAACTTTCCTTTTCTAATATTCACAAAGTTAGAAATCTATTGTTTTCATGACCTTTTGTTCTGCACGTGTCTAGGAATTTTCATTATATGCACACACATATCAAAATTTAAAATAGATTTTCTGAGCGTATGTCTCAATCCACTAAAAAATGAATCATGTTAAAATCAAAGAGCCGTCATTTCTTCTATTAGATGAGTAAAAAGTTGTGGAATAAGAAGAGGAGAAGCTGTGACAAAAAAGAAAAGGACCTTGGGTTTACCAACTTTCCTCAACATTAAAACTCTAGTGGAGAGCCAAGAGCTTGATGATGTCAAGAGCATATGAAATTGGCACTAATCCAACAACATGGACCGACAAACAGAAATGTCAATAAAGAAAAACGATTACGTACTTGTGTTAGATAAATGAGACAGAGAGAGAGAGAGAAAGTATAAATACATATAGAGAGAAAGAAATATATGTTATGCAGCATCATTGAATCCCATGAGTTTTGTAACATTAGAGAATTAGATATAAAAGTAATTTCTCTTAGAAGATGAGAAAAGCACAATTAACAACAAGAAATGTGGCTTATTCTTAGTAACGAGCAGAAAAGAAAGTTTGTTCAAGGGAAAGGCAGTACTAAGAAGTAAACAAACTAGAGAGAGAGAAAGAGAAAACGCTAAAAGTGATGCCACAAATTGGAAATTAAATGCTACTTAGGAATTTGATCTTGAGATTAAATAGAGAGAGAGTGAAGAGAAATCGAGTTTCTTCACACGTATTTTGGTAATAAATTGCACGTGAAATTTTGTCTACTTATGCTCAAGTGTATAGTGAAGTAGCCATAAGCTCAAAGTTTATCATTCACTTCACTACCCTTATCTTTCTCCTTCAAACTTATAAAGACTTTCTTACTACTTTCTCAAGCCTGTAGCTTTTTTGATCATTAATGAGATATATGAACAAATGTTTACTTCAACTTTCTCTACACTTTCAAAAGGACAACTTTCTTCCCTCTAGCTTTCTAGATTGCAATATTGTACAAGAAGATAAAGTAGCAAAGATGAAAATTCTTTTCTGGTGTTTTATCACACAGTATCAGTCACAAAAAAGTTACTTGTGAAGAGAGTATGAACAAAATAAATAAAGATGTATTAAAGAGACTTGATGCATGTAATTTTGATTATATCTTTTTGATTTATTTCAATTGAACCTCTAGTAATACACTAGCATATAATATACTTTTTATCATCAACCAACCAGATCAAGATTCTAATTTTTATTCAAAATATTTTCATATTTTTATCCTTCAATTTAATTTGTGAATTATATATGTATAATTATTAACGTTAGTGCAGAAAAATAGTGTATGCAAAATCATATCAGGATCAGGACACATGACAAAGACAAGAATCAGGGCAAAGGAGGTTCTTTTTCCGACGACTGGAAGGTTGAGAAACTTGTCAATTTGGATTGACTGTTACAAAATGCCATTTGTCAACTATATGAGAGAGTAGAAAAATACAAAATAATTACTATTATTTGGTACAGAAAAAATACTGAATTTGACTAACATGTGGTAATAAATACTTTACAGAATTTAATGAAATATAATTTTTATTTCTAATAAGTTTACCTAATGGATCAATTGCTCCTTCATTTTGAGTTGGTTCAGGAACAGAGTTTATAATGCTTTCAGCAGCTTCAGTAGTAATAGAAAATGGAGATGATGAATCAGTAGTTCTCTCACTGAAATAAATGTACAAAAAAAAAACTTTAATGTTACAAAAAAACAAGCAACAAATTATGTTATTAAAAAAACTTACAGAGAAATTCCAGGCTCATTTGCAATATTTTTATTAGAGAGTCCGATCCAATATTTGTTTGTTTCTTCAATAACACCTAATGCAAATTCAGCATTTTTAGGTTCTCCATTAAATGCAAACTGATTTTCTGGCTTGCCATCTGGAATTTTATAAATTCGGAACCATTCAACAGTTGCTCTTAAATATCCAGGCATAAGTTTTTCAATATCTTCAACTCCATTAAGTTTATCAGCAAGTGGATCAGTAACATCAATAGCCAAAATTTTCCAGTCAGTCTCTCCTTCATCAATTAAGGCAAAACATCCCAACACCTTTACTTGGACAATTGCTCCTCTCTTATGGACTTTGCCACCTATTTCACAAACATCAATTGGATCATTATCACCTTTGCATCCAGTCGATGAATCGATTGAGCCAGGATTCTCCCAAGTCTACAATAAAAATAAATAAATCAATTAAAATAACAATAAGGCTCAATTAACTTTACACTTTATGGTTATTTTACCTGTGGCAAAGCTCCATAATTCCAAATATATCCATGATGAGGAAAGCAATTAGCAACATAACGAAGTGCTCCTTTCTTTACATCTTGTTTAATTGGATTGAGAGGTTCTGTAGTAGCAATTTCCATTTTAGCATTGGTCCATCTTGGAATTTCAACAATCATATTAAAGACTTTATTCTTTTCATCGGAATTGGCCAATAAAGGAATGTCATGGAATGGTGAAATTGGGCCATTTTCATTCCCTACAAGAAACAAAATTAAAGAATATTTAATGTTATTGACATATCTATATAACAAGGCCAAAGTTTGAATGTCAATGTCAAACAATCAGATTGACACACACACACACATTAGTTATTAAAGTCTGACGTAAACTGTTTCATATAAAACGATGAACTAAAGTACTTTGGCCTTGAATTATGAACTCTATTGAAGTTTTTCGTCTGTATATATAAAATTAATTACTATCGAGCGATCAATTAAAAATTAAAACTATTGTCTTAAATCATTGCCTATGCTATAAAATACTTTGTTATCATCAACAGTACAATTGTTATGACATGTGATAAGAAAACCACACATACAACATAAAAAGTGTCACAAACCTGTCAAATGATAAAATGTATTACATAACATCACACAGTATACAGTATACAAAAAGGAGATAATAAAATATATCATTTACTAATATAGATGAGATTACGCAATATCTATATCCCGGAAATATGATATAGACTATGGACTTTATTAGTAAATAATGACAGAAGAGAATAATGATCGCGTGCCAATGATTCAAAATCATTTTAAAAAAATGATGACGTAACATATTTTCTAAAATTCTACACGTCTTGTGTATTTTAAAATAAAACACTTACTATAGAAAATTCGGTAATCTCCTGTATTACGATTTCCACGCTCGACAATAGTAATTGTTGAAGTCATTTTATTGTTGAATTTTAGTTGGAACTTTGACAAAAATCGCTTTTGACTTTGACAGCCGGATAACGATGTGAAGAAATCACTTTTTCTGTTTATGGAATCAGAAGAATATGAACAACTCCAACTTTTTACAGGAGAGGAAGAACGCCTGATGTTGTTGTTGTTGCAGTTAGTAAAAGTTGAATGGAAATGATGATGATGATGATATTTCGTCACAATTGCAGTAGTTGTTGAGAACAGCCGGCACTGTCGACTTGCTACATAGAGCAATGGAGTTGAAATAGAAGAGAATGTAGTTGTAGTGAGCATTTTGCAATCGTCTGCCGTCGCTCATTCTTTTTAATAAAACTTTCGTACCAAATTATATGCTTTTTAATCTATAGCTTGAGCGCCATATAGTTTACTTTGGAAGTTGAATTCACTTAAATTTTAGGTTTAGAGTTTATTTTATATTTTTGTATTTGTGTACAATTAACAATTTAATTGAAAAAATTAAGCATATTTAGCATCTCTTAGATAATGGCTTGAATCATTTAATTATAAAGGTCAAGCATGAGAAAATTCACACAGGATAACGCTGCACAATCTGCATGACTTGAGAATATAAGGAAAAATGTAACATTCAGTGATATTTGACTATATTTAAGATTAAATGTATTTACAAGAGATAATTAAAATACTGTAGGATAATGAGAACAGGAAAAAACTATATAATACAAAGTATTAGTATGAGACTTGAAATATTATTGCATTTTTCTATAAAATAGATTCATAATTTATTATTCCTTTGTCACTGTCACTGGCTCAGCTTTAACTCCAGTCCAGAAAGTCACATAAGTTTGAACAAGTGTAGCCCTAATATATATATGATGCCAAGAAATTAATTTGATATAAAATGCCAAAGAAATATATTAGCTTCTTACGTAAATGTAACATTTCCATCATATCTCTTTGGTGCAGTCCATAAAATATTGACAAGATCTTTCTCTTCTTTACCGGAAGCATGATGAGCTGCATTCTATTAATTAAAATTGAAAAATTATATGATAGAATATTTTAGCCTTAAACTCATTTATCTTACAGCTCTAATTCCTCCACAACTATGAACTTTTGTATATTGATTGCTACTAAACATTCCAATAGGATTAGAATTTTTGTCTCTTGCTTGTAAATAAAATCCAATAAACTTAGCATCTCCAAGAGATCTTAATGTGACTGGAGAAAATAATACAAAGGTTAATTAAAACTATGATAATTTTTCATAATAAAGTACCTTCTACACTTTGACCTGCAGTCACAGATTTGACATTAGTAGAGACGCCATAAACTGGATCAGTGTCTTGTGCTTTATATTTATCGTGACCTGGTTCCATTGTCTTACAAACTGATCTTAATGGTGGTACACCAGAAGAAAATGAGTAAACATGTCCCACAAAACCAACAATTACGAATACAATTAATGAATTCATTGTTATAATCAGTCTAGAGTAAAAATTGACCGGTTGTTACTTTTGCAAAGTTCTGTAATCAAGTGAGAGTAAAATTATGAACAAAGGAGTGAACTCCTTCTTTCTTAGCTACTGTACAATATATATGTTACCTATTTATTATTGTGTGAATACAGGTTTTGATTATAATGTGCTTATTATTTGGGTGACGCATATCAAAACAAGGCACAAAAAAATCTTTTATAATATAATGATGATGTAAGCCATACAGAGGTACAAGAAGAGCAGTCCAGGAACATCTTTTGCATTGTTGTTGATTAATTAGCTTGATGTGTTACAATATTGTTGTTAGCATATTGCTTCTCCTTTTATGATCTCAGATCAGAGTTCAGTGAGGTACTTTTCGAGAGACGCAAAGCGTCAGATCATCTCATCAACTCTGAATTTTGTTTCTAAACTTGTTCTCTTGTTTACGCATTACTTGATTATGTTCCAGGAATTAGACGAGAGCTTACGAGCATTTTGAAAGATGAAAATTTAATTTTGAAGGTCAGCATTTGAGACCAGTGTAAAGAAATCAATGCATTATTTATGCCATAATTAATCATTTGCACAGCTGCAATTTCTTTCCTTATAATTGTTGAACTTTTTTTGTACTAATTTAGAAAAGTGGTATAGTTCAGATACAAATGAGAAAGAACCTTGACCTTCAAAGGCACACTTTCAATATTTCAATTTAATCTAAACCTTTCACTAATTTTATTCTGTATAAATGAGAGGATAGAACAAAAATATTTATGCAAGATGATGACAAATATTGTGAATGCATCATTTTTACTACAACACTCTTTGATAATGTACTACTTTTGTTTGACAAAAATAAAAGTTGACTGCCTTGAAGGTAATTATTGCATTGTCTTACTCTGCTGTAGGTCCAAAGTTTCAATTCTCTAATTTTTCTTTTTTAATAATCTGTAGAAAGAGATTTTTACTTATTGTACAATTGGAAATTTCCAAATGTATTATGAAAGTAATACATTTTTTATTCTAATATTTTATACTAGCCCATAAACACATATCGTGCAATTAAAAAAGAGTAGAAACGTAGAAAGAGGAAAACTTAGAAAATCAATGCCTATATCATAATCGAATCATATATATGTAATTATCAGGTACGTATTTATTAACCCAAAAGAAAAACAACAAGTTGCTGAGCAAAAACTGGAACTACTTATTACTTCCTTTTTCTTAAAACTCACTCGCTCCAATTATTATTTCCTCAGGTGTTGTATTTATTAGAAATAGAGGAAAAAGTGTTCTAATTCTTCACTACCACAAATTGTTTTCTGCGAAGGTCATCTTACTTAATTCACTCATTTTCTTCTGTAGTACTAGTGCTTTTAAAATGACAAAATATGAGCAAATCTTACACAATAATATACAAACTCTATTCCTTTTTGTCATAATCCTTGATACTAAATTGACACACGAGAAACATGATAATCTCTAACCAAATTTAAATTGCGTAAAAATTAGCCATGAAGCCATTCTCATCATGGACGAAAGATACATAATTGTTGCAAACAACAGACAAAGATCGTGATTTAAAGTATCATGTATATTGCAAGACATAATATATATTGTGATCTCAAGAGCTAATCTTTAAGTAAAAGGACTTTAGTTAGAAGACGTATAATAAAGATTTTAAAGTTGAAGGAACAGGTTTTCTTCTAGCCAAATAAGTTCTTTTTTGGCACTGAGAATCTCTCTCTCTCTTTCTTCGTCGTTTCAATTTGAGCATGTTACTTACGGCTAACATCTACATCAGCAATAACTTCGCATAACACTTGGCATTTTATATGATGTATATTTTTGCTAGTAGCAGCTATATACTTTTGAAGCATATTCTATACACACTTATTAGTTGTCGGCATAATAAATTTATTCAACTTCACCCTTGTACTCTTTGCTTACATTTTATTCAACTCTTTGACTACAGAGAGATCATCAGGGGCTAGCCAAGGCAAGAGATAGGCATATATATTGTTTACATCTTACAGTATGCCTATAGTGTCTACGTAAAGTTATATTGTTGATGATTGTGCTTTTTTTCTTATTGCTGAATTAGCTCCTCCACGATTTCAATCTGCTATATTTATCCGTATAACATGTGCAAGAAGCTATATTTCTGTTTTTATATCTGCGTATTGCTTACAACTACAGTGAGAGACTTACTAAATCTTTTATAATACAATGTGGTGGACTTGTAGATAGAATGTGATTGTAATACATGTACGTGAGTATTAAATATTATTAGTCGACAGACGTTGTTGGTTGGTGTGAATCACCAAACATTCTTCTCTTATCTTGTGTACACTTTATACTTACAGTTTTAATACTCGGAAGTAGCAAACAAGAAGTTGATGACTCCTGTAAAAAATACCATAGACCCGTGAAATCAAGAGTAAAAAATGTGAACCAGAGTATCTATAAAGATTTACAGAAATAAAGGTGTATTAAATTTATTGTGTGTGTGTATTGTGGATATATAAAATTATACTTTTTTAAAAGTTTGTGATACTGTCAAAAATATTAAAAAATGACAATGGCAGGTAGAAGAACAGCATTAATTCTACTTTGCTTGTAAGTATAAAATTTGAAATTAATATTGTTGGTTAAAATGCAAATATTTGTTTGTTCCGTTCTTACAACTCTTTCAATTCACACCCAAAGTTCCTTGAGACTTGAGACACTTGATGATGCTATGAGATGTGTAATCCTTGAATCCTTCACGCCTTGCTAGTTATCTATAACTTTTGACCTTCTGACTCTTTGATTTACTCCTACTCAATTTTTATATATTTTGACTCATTAAGTATACACTTGACTTATCTTATTGCAGTCACTCTGTAGCAGCGTTAAAACTTCCAGAACCTTATAGTGAAAGCCTGAGACCTAATAATGGAGCTGTAGCTGATGTTGTTAATGTGTCAATGCAAGTATTAGCTATAAGAGAAATTAATGAAGATGAACAAGCAATTACATTAGATTTTCTTCTCAAAACATTTTGGGTTGATCCAAGACTTTCAGGTCTTGTTGAAAGAGATACAATTTATATTAATAAATTCCCTGATGTTTGGACTCCTGATTTGTTCATAATGAATTCTGTTAGTGTAAGCTATCCTGAGATGAATAGTAAATCTATTAAAATTGGACCTGATGGTTCTGTTTCTCAGAGTGAAAGGTAAAAAATATATAATGTTTTATCTGAGTCAAAAGACGAGAAGTTAATTGTCAATATTTCATTATAGACTCTCTGCTAAAATTAATTGCCCAATGTCATTTGCAAAGTTTCCATTTGATAAACAACAATGCCATATGGAAATCAAGTCGTGTAAGTAGCAATTAAACTTTTTAAGTTTTTGGTAAGTTTTGATTTTTATTTTACAAAATTCTTTTTTCTCTAGTTGCTTACTCACGAATTCACTTGTATCTCGTCTGGAATGGAATAATAGCTGAAGAAAATGTTGCAGTGTATGACTCAGAGTTCAAATTGTCATCTTTTGAACAACATACAAAAAAATCACTAACATCTCTAGGAGAATTTGTATCACTACAAGTTGACATTTCTATTTGTCGTTGTGCAACAAGATACATTATGAGAGCTGTTCTTCCTTCAATTATTCTTGGACTATTTTCTTATTACACATTCTTTCTAAAACGAAGACAAGATGAGTCAACAGATCATATTTCATTTTCTACAACATTATCTTTAGTTCGAGTAGCAATCAATGCTCTTGTGTTGAGTTTACTAATACTCATTTCTCAATTGAGTTATCTCAAATCACCGGAAGCTGCTGCATTTACAGGACTTGATTTATGGATGAGTCTAATTGGACTTGTGATTTGCATTGCTTTATTTAAAAGTATTTATACTTACATTAAGCATTTGGAAAAAAGCTACTCAGATGAAGTAAGTTATTTATTAAATTACGTTGAGAATTATTATTAACTAATTAAACTATTTATTGTAATACAGAAAGAAGAAATTAGAGAAGAATCCTTGACAGACAAAATTGACCGAATATTCAGAATTGGAATTCCAATAGTATTCCTTCTATTTCTCGTCATTTACTTGGCAGTTTATTTGTCATAGAATTAAAGTCAAGGCTAACTTTAGTATTTTTTTATTAAATTGTTTACAATTGAATTAAACGCTTCAATAGACTGTGTTACTTATTGTATAATATGTGAGATATGTACTATACAAATTAATGTATGTATATTTACAACAGCAGTAAGAAGATATGTAGGAGAAAAAATGTTGAAATGCATTAATTGAGGTACAATGAGAGAGACAAGTTTGTTTAAAGTTGTCAATGCAAAGTTTGTATTGGGGTCAATCAATTTCATCTTGTAATGCAATGTACATATATATGTGACAACTCAAATGCAAGAAGAGTGCCATGATCATTTGAAAATAGACAATCTTGTTTTTATATAGTTCGAGGAAGTTGTTTTATACAATTAGAATAAGTGTATGCTTGTATTATTATGAATTAATTGTTGTATTGTGTATTATTGAATACGTGATGTTGTAATATAATTTGTATTGTGACGAATTAAATAAACCTAGTCTTATTCATTTACCAAAATGATTAATTAATTAATTCTGGTTAGAGTATGTACTTCAAGATCTAATTTGGATTTTAGATTTGTCATATTCACTTTGCAAAATTTTTAGTGGCATTAAAGTTATACTAGAGATACTGTGTGACAATCCTTGATGTGCTGTTGCGAAGAAATTATCTAATACTGATATCGTTCAACAACGAGCCAAATTAATTAAAAAACTGTATTCTACTTTCAATAAGATATTAATCTGGCATTCTGCTTTGATACATATCACAATCACAAGTTTAAAAAACTTGAAAGATAACTTATTTTCATTACTAAAATATTCGTGAGTTTCTGAATGAAATATACTTAAGGGTGTTAGAAGATATTGTTGCAAAAATTTTGTCCAATTTATTGTTATTTCATATTCATAATCTCTCAATTCCTAACCACAATTGTTTAGTCTGTATGAGCTCAATTGTTCCTCGACAAAATTCTGGAGGATCCTACATATGACATAAACAGAAAGTTTTTACATACACATTTTACAATACAAAAGTGCTAATAAAAATCTTACCACAGTTTCTTGAATACGATAAAATCTATATTTATTTAACAAATGACAGAGGGCTAATTTCACACATATCATTGTCATCCTCATTCCACAACATTGTCTTTTCCCAACTCCAAAAGGAAGAAATGTTAATGGTATTTTACTATGTGCTTCTGATGCTGCAAATCTGTCCAAAAGAAGAGATTTTTCATTAAATTGTTTCCACACAATTAAAGTACTTAATTGTTACCGATCAGGATCAAAACTTAGTGGATTTTCAAAAAATTCTGGATCTCTATGCATAGCAAAAATCGGAATAGTAATTAGACATCCTTTATTGATTTTGACACGTTTGTAGACTGCTGGTTGATTACAAACACGTTCTGCTCTAATTACTGGAGGGTATAATCGTAAAACTTCCAAAATGCATTGTTCTAAAAATGGCATGTTGTCTGCAGAAATCATATCATAGCCTATATCCACCTATACAAGTTTGAAAATTATATTAATTAATCTCGAACAATTTTATTTGCAATTTTACATTTTCAATCAATGAATCATCCTCATCATCTCTTATTTCTTGTTTTCTTTTAATTTCTTGGCGTAATTTGTCTTGGATATGAGGTTTCATTGCTAGACAATGAATAGCCAGTGACACAACAGTCGTAATTGTATCAAATCCTGAGAGCATAAACAAAAGTAATTGAGAAATGAGAAAACTGTCTTTCTTTAATGGATTAGTAAATTGAATTCCTTGAGAGTCACAATATTCTTTAGCAGTTGTGTCATCTGCAGCTCGTAATAAAATATCAAGTAAATCAGCCTCTTCTTTCTTTGGTCCATTTTCTACTAATGAAGAACTTTTTGTATCTTTTCTTGCTGCTCGTTTGGCTTCCAAGATTTTCTTAGATAGCCTTGCAAAGAAATTAATATCATCAATAGTATTTCCAGATGGTTGAAATCGATTGAATATTGCTCCAAATTTAGGATAGAGTACTATATAAAAACAAGTTTTTTTGAATATTATTTTGTCTTTTAGGAATTTGTATCTTATTATATTACTGCATAGTGTCGTAAAGATTCCAGTTGCATTAGTATTGTAAATAAATGTTGTAGCTAATGAAATAAAATTTGAAGATGGTTTCTCTAATACAGTTTTTAAAGTTGTTCCATAGCCACAATAAGAAATCAAGGACATTAGGAACGATGTCATTTCTCTTCAAAGTTAAAGATTATTATTTGTAAAACTTCTGATTGAACAAGATTTCGTTATTTAATTTACTTACGACTTTAAATTTACTTTTTTATTTCCATCAGCATGCTGTGTCATATCCTGAACTAATTTTACACAAGCTTTGTTCATTAGTAAAGAAATCTAATAAAAACATACATATATATAATTTTAATTAGTTGATTGCAAGATATATAAATGTATGCTAAATGTCATAAAATACCTGTCTCATATTGTCATTTTTCATTAAAGCACTACTCAATGCTAATCTTGCATCTTTCCACTCTTCATCACGTAAAGACATCAAGTTTCTATTAATAAGCTTACTTCTTGTAGGAATAAATCTACGGTTTGTAAACCGATCAAAATCTTTAATTAAGATCATTTTTAAAAGATCAGGATCTCCACAAACTATATTTGGCTTTCTTGCATCAAAAAGCCTGCAAAACATTAAATATAAATTAATATTTTCTTATATTTCATTTTCAGTAAAAACTAACCCATAAATCTTTCCATATTTTTGATAGCGACAAACTTCCAAATCACATAATTTAGCTTGCCAATTTCTCCACCAAGTACCAAATACTATCACAGGCTGTGGTCCAGGAATTTTCTGATCTTTGAAAAAGTCAAATGTTGCAACTAAATAACTATACAACACTGTTCCAACAACTAATAGAGTATAACAGAACCAAAAGAAAAATGACAAGTCAAACAGTGGCATTTTGAAAAAGACACGTCTCACGTTCCAAATGGCAAATGTGCCAGTGAATAATTATTTCCATTTTCAATAAATAAATAAATAATCTAGTTCACCAAAGTACATTTTTGTACACACCACTACCATCGTCTATCTAATCGCCGGTTGCTTTTATTTTTACAAGGACTTTTTGTGTACACATAGTGAAACAATGCAAATAGTAAAATCATGGCTCTCTTCTTGTCTTGTTGTATTTGCTCTAAACTCGAAACTTTTATTTGCACATGAGAAAGCACATTTGTAATGCGTGATTCAAGAGTCAACACTAAATATTTATACATATAGTAATGTTAAAATAAAAAGAAGAAATGCAATAGATAAGTAAAGTAATTCTTGAATAGTTATAATTTATTTGACAAAGGAAGTCAATGACCTGAAAAATATATGACCAAGCACTATATAATGCTGACCAATGAAATGCGTGACCGTTTACTCTGATGTTGCATTTTTCTGTTTAGAAGAACGTTCACTAAGAAGTTGACGTTGTTGACGAATTTTCCAAACTAACAATAAAATTCCAGCCAACAGAGTAATGATGACAATCGTGACGATTGAAATGGAAGCAGCTGCATTACTTGGCTCTGATAAAAATTCATTGATTTTTAAACTTTTGTCATAATTTACATCATAATATTATTTTATGTAGATATTTATAATACCTTGAACAAAAATTTCAACTCTTTTTTACTTGGCTCTAATAAAAATTCATTGATTTTTAAACTTTTGTCATAATTTACATCATAATATTATTTTATGTAGATATTTATAATACCTTGAACAAAAATTTCAACTCTTTTTACTGATTCTCCTCTGAAATTCTTTGCTATGCATATGTATACACCTTGTGATTCATGTGTTACTATTCCTACATTCATAACCAGTGAAGTTTGATTGTCGGTAGTTGTTATAACCTGAAAATAATAAAATTTATAAAAGACTTTTTTAATTAATGAAATAAAACTTCATGTGGTTCGTACATGATCTTCATCTTTTATCCATTGTATTGACGTGAAGTGGATTTCCTGAGACAGAGCATTCTAAAGTTTTATCAGTGTCTTTTAATGTCCAGTATAAAGTAATATTTTCTGTGTCCTCTATTTTTGGTTCTTCAGACACTATAAAGCAGAATTATTTTTATAGAGTTCAAATTTATTTAAAATACTTTACTATATTTGCTTACTCTCAATTTTCAATGGCCATGTTTTTGAGACCCAATGACTTGAATCTCTTAGTGGGCCATAGCATGTGACACTTTTCATTTCACTGTCAATTATCAAATCAATTTGCTGTGAAAGCTGAGGACCTGGACAAATGTTGTCATATTTTGCTGCAACGGATTTGTCTGTGATGGAGTAAAGACAATGTATAGAATATCAAATGTAACATTTAGTTTAAACTACAACAAACCATATCGAATTTTGAAGTGTCTCATTTTTCCATAAAATTCCAAATAATAATCCAACACTGTAATAAAATTCAGCTGCTATGCAGCTAAATCCCACTTTTTGGCCGACATAGAATGTTTGATTAAATGAATTTAAACCTTCATAGTATCGACTGAGAGCATCATTACTGTATGCTGACAAATGCATCATGTTATAAATGTCTACTTTGTTTTTGTCTTCATCTGTATCTGCAGAATATATGTACAAGATTAATACTCATAATGCAAGATTTAATAATAATATATGTATCTATTAAAAAATTACAAAAAGTAAGGTTGTGATACTCCAATACATCTTCATAACTAGATAAATATAATTGCTTTAGAATTTGTACACCATCTCCAATACATTTAACAAACATTGATTCTCCATAAGGTCTCAAATATGAACAACTTCCATTTGTTATCGTTCCCATATAATCTCTCATCTTCCTTTCAAATGCACTTTCTGACTCCTACAATAAATAAGTACTATTAAAGTAATTGCTAGTGTCAAAAATATTACAATTTTCTATAAAAGACCCAATTTACATGATATTGTTGCAAATGAGAAAATTCTATATTCTTTTTCTTCAATTTGCACAAGACTGGATTGTAACAATGATATCGTTCTAATTTTGGAGGTCTATAGCTACTTGAACAACATGCGATTGTCTTTGATTCTGTGTGCCAAGAAAATGTAGCATTTGACATCATAGGAATAGACGATTGTAAGCCAATTGTTGAAGATTTGGATATTTCTGCAAGAGGTTCATAATAAAATTAGTAGTTTATCCTACTAAAAACTATTTATGCAATAATGATTTAATTTCGTTTGCTTACTCTGAACAACATTAAATCGAACATAATCAGAATTTTCTGATGTTCCACATTCATAAGTTCCTAAAATATCTGGAAGGCTTTTGACATTCAAAGTGTATCCAGTTTTATGATTGTATGAAATTGATTTGTTTTCTCCTAATGTAATCCAATCAGAGTATTTAAAAGACGTTGGAGCATCAGGAAGCTGTAATAGTTAAGGTGACATGATTAGATGATAAAGTATCTAAACTGAAAAAAAAAACGATCGACTTCTTACAGCATACAAAATTTCTTTCTTTAAAATTACTGGAACGTCTGGTCTAATTGTACCACAATTTAATTCAATTGTATCTTTCCCCTCGATTTCAATTTCGATTGTGTTTCCACTTAGAATTAGATATGGTGGAAATACATCTAATTAAACAGGAAGAGAGGTTTGATTAACAATGAATATCATTATGTACAATTATTACCTTCCCAATATAGAAAAATACTACTTTGTCTCTTTTCATTATCTCCAATACTAGTGCAAGTGAAATTTCCTGTCATTTTATGATTTGTTCCTTCTCGATTTATTAAAAGAGGACTCAAATATCTATACAGAGTATTTGAGTGAATTAATTAAATGCATATAAACAATCTTTTCCAGTTTCAAAGTCTTACTGATAACTATCAATATCTTCCATTGTCTTTGTGCCATACGGAATTCTTCTTTCTGTCCAACTTGTCAACAAAAGCTACACTCATAAATGCTTGCTGAAAAGAAAACAATGAGATGTTTCATATAAATAGTAAGTGTACATATAATAATTAATTTAACTTACTCCATGTGTATAATCGTATTCTACATTTGATACCCATTCGACCTGAAAGCTCATTTATTATAAATTGTAAACAAAGAGTTCAGAAAATTATAATTCACTTACAGGATAAGACGCATTGCATGCAAACATAACTCCAATGACACTTGAAGAAAAGACGTATTCATTGCCACTTTTAAAACCATATGGAGTTGTTTGATTAGAACTATGATAAATAGTTGTTGATGTATCCATGTCCCATTCGTCCTCATCAACAATTTGATATTTAACTACAGTAATTTTTGGATTATCAATCTTTGGATATTTATATGCATTGGAAATACTACAACTAATTAGTAATAACAACACAAAATAAATAATAATAGTAATCAACATTTTAATAAAAATGCATTCGACAACTGAGTAGATTTATGAAAAATAATTCCGGTATATTCATGTGTAATGCAATAATTGTCCTTCAGTATATTTGCATGTCAGATTTATTGTAGTAAAATATTTATTTCAGATGCTCCCATTATTATGATTAAAAGTTGCATTTTGTAAAGTATTCAATACTTTCCTTTGCTCTAAATATCTCCAAACTACAAAAGCTACTCCAATTGACGCAATAGAGACAATTGCAAGAATCACAATAACAACATTCCAATTAGAAGATTCTTGAATAAAAACATGAACAATTCTTTCATCTTGTCCTGTGGAATATTTTTTTCGCATTATGATTATTATTAGTTAATCAGAATAATAAGAACGTATTTTATATTACTAACCAGCAATATTAGATGCCTGACATTTGTATTGACCATGAGTTTCATGAGTTACTTTTGATACATGCAATGTCCATTTATTATTCTCATGCGTGATATCCATTCCAGCAATTGGCTGAATAGAAAATACGTTTATATGTATACTTTTACAAATCAATGTCATATAATTGCTGGTTTATATTTACATACTTTGCTATCCTTGAAGAATTCAACGGTTGGTTCAGGTTTCCCATATACAATACATTCCAAATATTTATTTGTGTCATTTAGAACCCAATGTACTTCAGTACTGTCTGTGTCTTCAATAATGGCTCTGTGTGGAATTAAAACATTTAATGACAATTTTGTTTTAATCCATTCTGATGAGTTCCACACTGGCCCATAAGCCACAATTGCAACTTGATCAATACTCGTAATATTTATTGTCATTTCATTGCTTTGCCTTCCCCAAATGACTCCTTCTGCTTTCGTTCTTGCAGTTTGAGGGTCTAAATTTTTAGTAATTTAATTACATTCACAAATCATGATACAATTACTTAACTAACCTTGAATAAATTGAGTTGTTGAATTCTTCCATTCAATTCCCCATACAACTCCAAATGCAAAATAATACGGTGATAGTTTAATACACATTCTAACACTTTCTCCGATATAAACATTCATGATATTTGTTGTTAACTCATTTGATGTATTTAGTTTTGGCTGCAATTTACGATAATTTATTGGTACTATACTAATCATTCTATCTGTCTCTATTTCTGACCAAGATGTATAATATTTCTTCTTGGCTTGCTCCACGTCAGTAGGAAAAATATATTCTTTGACTGTTGAAATTCCATCTCCAACTTGTCTCTATTTCTGACCATGATGTATAATATTTCTTCTTGGCTTGCTCCACGTCAGTAGGAAAAATATATTCTTTGACTGTTGAAATTCCATCTCCAACACATCTCACAAGAATAGCTGGTAATCCTCTATCCTTTTGCAGTTACACAATTTCCATTTACGATAACATTTGGCGTTTTTCGATAACGACGATAAAATCTATTCCAAAATTCTAATGTACTTATCAATGACATTTCACATCCATTTGGTGTTTCACAATAGTAGAGTGAAAGTTGTGGTGGAGTTGAGCTATTTGAACAACATGTAAACGTACTTTTTGTCTCATTGTAAATTAATTTGGCATTTTTATCAATTGGACCATTTATTCTAATTAGGTATCAGAGCATTTTCATCTAAAGTAATAAAGAATATCATTCAGATTACTTACAGAAAAAGATTCTCATTACAATCTAACCTGCAACTACATTAATTAAGACAAAGTCATCATCATCATTTGTAACGCATTTATACCATCCAATCATATTAGGATTTTGTTCAAGATCAATTGAATATCCATTCTTTGGACTATATTTTATAGAGTTATCCAATATCATAATATTCCAAACATTTGTGCTCGTATCTGTAGTCTACACATACAACAAGTTTAAAATACATAGGCTCATAATAAATGTGTAAATATTTACTTCATTAAGAACAGCCGTTAGTTTAAATAAGTAGACATCAACTTCTGGTTTCATTGCTTGACATGGGAATATAAGTTTCTGTATCTTTCCTTTTCCTTTATTAGTAGTTGGTAATGTTAATGTTATATTTTCTCCAGAGAGGACAAGAAGTTTGTCTGTTGGATCTTCCCAAAATATAAATCGTGTTGTTTGAATTGATGGTGAAGATGTACTTCGACAACTATAATTTCCATTAAAAAATCGATTGTCACCATATAAAATTAGTTGGGCCCAATATTCATAACTACTTTTGTTATTAAAATCTGTAATGAATCTTTGAGTATGAACTCGAAATATTGAAAATGTATTTCTTCTTGGTGGTATCCACTGTAAAATGAAAAAAGAAACTATCATAAATAAGAGTTTGTTACGTATTAATAAATACTTTTCTTAAAGTACCTTTGACTGTTCCATAGTCCATCTTATAGGATATAATGCTCTACACAAAATTGCTACTGCTCTCACTTCTCTGAAAATATATGTATCACCTTCAATAGTTATACAACCTTTTGTTGCTGGATCACTTAAATTTTTTGGTTGATGATCATCTACAGCAGCCCATTTTGAAATTTCAATTGTTGGTAAAATATTGTCAGCGTTAATTGAAGAAATTATGACAAATGAACATATTATGATTAGTAAAGTCTTCATT
>VCNE01000375.1:0-17708 GCA_009869805.1 Oncopodura yosiiana | reverse complement strand
ACCCACTTGTCTAGTACTATATGTGAAGCATGTGGACTTATAGTTATATCTATCATGACTCATAAAATATAGCATTTATACGACAAATTTATTTCTGTATCATGCACTCTTCTCCTCTCTAGAAAAGCAATGTTCTTATTTTATGACACATCAAGCTACACTAAAAGCGTGGGTGCTCTTCTTCTTCTCATATATGTAATCTGTACCATTATATCCGGAAGAGATCTTTAAAGAACATCATTATTACTTTTACACACTACAATGACCATACAGCAGAACAAAGGAAGTCTATACAGAAAGCTTGCTTTCAAAAGGAAAAAAGTTTTTCAAAGGGAGAGAGAGAAACTAATAATAGAAAGGTTCAAAATTTGACTTGATAGTTCGACAGAAGAATTATAAGAAATCTGTTAATTTATTACTTACAAAAGACTTTCTTCTCAATTCTTCAACTGTTTAATATTCTTGAGAAGACACGAGCTCGTCGTGTAAAAGGATAGATTGCTTTTTCTCTATATAGCTCAACTTGTCTTTTATAGAGCACATCGAACAGTAAAATATGTTGTAAGTTTGTGTAATAAAACCATAATGCTTCAAAACTTCAAGTGAGCACATAATATACTACATGATCATGAGACATTATGCATTACTACTATTAGTTTTAGCCTTAGGAGAGTGAAGATGTGTTCTTCTTCTTCTGTTCCTTAAACCTAAGGCTTCTAGGGTCATTTATCATATAGGGCGGCAGAGTCTTCTCTCCAACCGATTTCAGAATATGCATTGTAATAATGACACTAATAATGGAGAGCAGAGAAAAAGAGAGGAAAAATAACTTTAGCGTATAGAGACACCTCTTTCTCGGGTGGGCCCCACAAAGAAATTGTACAAATTATTTATGTACGTCTCTACAAGTCTTTATATATTTCCAAATGTCATGCCCTCTTAAGTTTTCTTACTGAGGAAGAAATCTAGTCGAGTGAAGATAATAATCCATCAAAAATTCAAGGGAAGATAAAGTCGTCGTTGATTTTTACTGTGTGAGATCAAGATTGATGATGAACTCTCTCCATGAGGTGAAAAGGCTCCAGCACCAATACTAAATATCATCAACTTCTTCACGTCAATTTGAGTCACATCAGCAAATCTGTCATATCATCAACATTACTTTTGACGTCGGTAGAATTTGATTGCTACACTAAAGGAAAATTAATTTTCCAAGTTATGTATAGCTACTCTTCTTCAATTTTGGTTTTGTGGCATAGCATCGAAAAAAGAGTTTGTGTACTTAGTACTTATGAAAAGTATACACAAGGCAATAATATAATAAGGGTGTCCAAGTCACTTTTCTCTGTGTATATGACAAATGCTCGTGACTAGAATACATTACAGACATTAGTAGTAATAAGAAGAGATAGCTCTTGAGACGAAACAAGTCACATATGAATACATAATATGTAGATTTTGAATGTGTGGTTAAATTTATTCAAGTATTTCAAGATGATATGAGACGTGAGATGAGAGACATAAGACGAGAGACTTAAGCTTCAAAGTACACACTACTTGACAATTGAAGAAGAAAAAGAGAATCAACATTAAAAAGAAGAGAAAAGGCAAACAGAGAATATATGACTTTATAAATACAAATAATCAAATCATCACTTGAGACTTTAGAGTTCTACAAAGTGTACCTTTTTATGCCTACTTTACCTTTTTGTTATGCATTGCGGTGTCGTCTTGTATGAGAGTACAACAATACGTCGTAGATCATGGATAAATCAAAATGCTAAAACTACATTGTAAACAAATCACTGAGACTCTTTCTTTTGGTATTAATTAGTTCAGGGAATTTGCATGCTGCACTTCTAATGCATGCATACTAGATTTGCCACGCTTATAACGTTGATCTTAAAAAAATTGTAGAATAAATTCTACTACTATTCTGCGACATGAACTACCATTTTGTGGTTGCCTTTGAGTAAGCTATATAATCTACTGCTGCACAAGTGGTAGTGAAGTCAAGTCAATTCAAAGGAAACGAAGAATAAGAGAAGCATCTAGAGTGAACATTAAAAAGACTTTTTACTCAAGGGACCCTTTAGGTTGAAGTCTTTCCTTCATATTTCTTGAATTCTCTTATTCTTTCTCCTATTCATCTTTCTTCTTTATTGTACCCATTGTACAATTTTGCGTCTTGTTTACTTTTGAGAGACCAACTTCTTAAGAAGAGTTTTAAAAGTACACAAAAGCCTTTATATTATCTTTCGTCTTCAGTTCACTACATATTGTACACACGAAACGTTTATTTTATTTGATTCTTTTTTTATGTTGGTGTTAGTTCATTTTCCAACAAAAGAACACAAATTACTAGTAACCTACTAAACCATAACTAAATATGAATGTATGTTTTAAAGATGAGAATTGAACAAACAGCTTCAAGTTCAAATATTACATTTTCTGTCTACAAAATCCAAAATGGACTTCAAATTATTAATATTAAATACCAAGTAGTATAAATGGGGTCATTCACACTCAAGACGATATTATATAAGCCTCTGCTCTACAAAATATTCATAAGCTCATGAATAATTTTCCAATGAGACTATCACTTTAGAAACTCTTCCTCATTTCTCATGCTGCATTGAGCACGAAATCATTTTTCAGGCTCAAGGTACAATTTAATAGCATGTCTACTTTTCCAAAGTATAATCAATAAGGAAATTGTATGTCAGATACTCAACTGAAAAGAAAAGTTGTAGATAACTGAATATGTACTAATTACAAACATTTCCATCTGTTTTACATATATTCTCTCTGTTGACTCTCTTTTCCCTTATCTTCAAAGGTAAAGGTAGAATTTGGAGTTATATAATACAAAACCACTTTGAGCACTCAACACTTCATATATACATTCAAGCCTTTAAATGTTATCGTTCTGATTGACTTTCAATGTTTCGAATAGATACCCTTGCTGGATTCAAAGTGAATAAATTGATAAGAGAAACTTTTTTGACTGGACATAATAAGATAGACTTGATTTACATAAAATGAATTTAGTGACAGTTCATTAGCAAAGAGAGAGAGGGAGAGCGCGTGAAATATATAATCAATCCATTTTACGCCACATTGACAGCAATGCGTGTTATCGTACTAAAAATTGAATTTGATGGTCTGAAAAGGAACGATGAGAAAAGTGTTATATAATCAAAAAAGACTTGAGAGTTGAGTCTTAAAGCTAAAAAAGCTCTCTTTTCAGCTGTGTGTGATATCATATGTAAATGAATCCAATTCTTTCCTCTCGTATCTCTTATATATAAAATCCCATCTTAAGTTGAGCTTAGCCAACAGACTTAAAAAAATGAGATAGAATCAGAGGTAGTTTGAAAACACAGAGTAAGAGGAAAGGATAGAAAAGATTTATTGATTTTTGAGATCAAAGTTCCGTTTCGTTAGTAGGATTTATACATATTATCCAATAGATTTTTGTAGAAAAATAACCAGTTTAATTCGCTAACAGGTTGTAGATAGAAAATAGTATAGCTTATATTGTTGGTAGACGACAGAAAAAGTATTATTATTGTTAGTAGTTCATTGAGAAAAATAGTCGTAATAATAAGCTGGCTGAACAGATTCCAACTTTTTCTCCTGAGAATAAAAAAACTCTGACCATAAATTCTACTTGATTGTTTACATTTACAATGTGTACTTATCTATATCTCTATATGTTTAACCACATATCTTCTTTTTTACGTTTTTCCGTTTCTTATCTTCCATACAGTCTGATCGTACACAGTTATATAAGAAGATACCCTTTTCCAAGTTTCTACTTTTCAACTGACAAAAATTCTTATCTCTCTGTCCCTCTCTAACTTTAATAATATTTATTCTTGCGTCTCACAGGTATAGAGTCAATATATATCTTATGTGTCATGTGAAGTCGAGAGTCAAAGATATAAGAGAGATAAGAAATGTGTTTAACACTTTAGTCCAATCAACTTAAACCAAGCTAAAAAACATTTAGAAAATCTCTCTTCTTCAAGACGTTATAAAGGAAAAGTTAATAGCAGGAAAACATCATAAAATTGCAAACAGGAAGTACTAAGAATATTGCATACTTACTACACCTTTCTCAGCAAATTGTTATTCTCATTAGCCCTTTTCAAATATCAATAACTTTGTTACAACATGAGAAAAGGTTCTAATAGTAAGAAAACTCATAATTTAGATGTTTATATTCCTAAAATAATTACATGTTACACGATTTTATGTGTATGGCATAACCTTAAACTCGAGAGATACTCCTCCTACAATAATAAACATTAAGAGCCTTGCTAACAGCATAGTATTTTCTCTTTTTTAGCCTGTAGCAAAGTATTCAATTCAATCAGGGCACACGTGCGTATACTACAATATTCTTGTCACAGGGCATTCTCTTCTTTACCCGTATATTTTCAGAATGAACTGCTGGAGGCTCAGAAGAAGTATAGATAACGAGAGTAAAAACAAAAACCCATGACGGTAAACCTTTAAGTAATTTGTCAACTGGAAATCTGAGATCCTTTAAATACTTTCTGTTTCAATCAAAATAAGACTACAAACGCACATGTAGCCGTCAGTTGTAGTAAACAAATCTTCTACTTTCATTTCTATTTATGTATCCGTTTTAGAACATCTCTCACACAATTTGTAACTTGTCTCTAGATAATGGAAAGCAATTTTCTAGGATTTACCTTTTCCTAACTATACACTTTATATTGTTTTTTTTGAAACTATATCACATATCAGTGATGTAGCAGAATATATTTGTTTATTTGACTATGTAAAGGTCACTGGCGACCAGCTGGCTACAAACTGAATTAGCTACTACTTGCTAATTTGTGTACATATGGAGAACTGCATGAGTTCAACATTAAATATGTTTATGTACTTTAGTTCTTAACAGCTTTATACAATACTAGTACATATGCATGACATATTTATTTTCATGTACGCATATTGTTGTGAACATTACGCACAATACTGACTTTCATGAGTATCCATTAAGAAAGAAATGTTCAGGTTTATCATTTTCCCTTGTCTTGATTATTACCTAAGTCTCTCTAGCCTTAGACCCTCAGCAGCAGAAAGAGTTATAGGAGTCAAACTGAGAGAATTACACCACCAAAGCAGCAGTTAGAAACATAATATTATGAGAAAGAAGATCTCTCATTTCCATTGTGTGCGGTTGGCTCTTCTCATTGTGTATTTATATGTTATGTAATGAATGTACTAATGAGAACCCCACACACATAGCTTAGAAAATGTGTACTACATTTATAATAATAAGTTGAGCATTCTATCCTTTTACTTCTCTTCTCATGTAAACACTAATACTGAAATTACCACTATCATAATAAATAAAACATGAATATTAGAAGAAGAGGAGTTATATAGTTTTTTATACGGTTTACAAAATGAAACTAATAGCATAAGGAAATCAGCTGGGTGGAACTTGATTCTGTTGTAAATGCATACAATTTTATTTATAGTGATGTGATGTTGTGTATTATACATATAGGGCGTCTGAATTTCTTTCCTGTAATTGTAAACGATTGCTCTGCGGCACGTACTAACTCCAAAAACAGGGCGAATATGTAACTCTCTCTCTGTTGTTGCACTTTATATGTGTACTTTTGTTATACATTTCTACTATTGTACTTGATCATAACATTTTGACAGTTATATTAGCCTAATTTCATCGTCGAATGGAACATGAAAATTGCTCATATATGTTGTGATACAAGAATATAATAAGTGACACGTTGCAAGAAAATTACATGTTTTCTCTCAGACTTTTATGTCTCGATTATTATTATATACAACTCTTCAAAGTCGTCATGAGTTGGTCAGAAAAAACATTCAATTTTAATGTCTATGTCATATTCTAATTGCCTTATATGGCTAAATGTAACATTTCCATATTTAATCAAATCAAATGCACTCAAAACTTACTTCACATGTCATAAATACTCTCTCTCTGTAGAAAGAAAAGTTAAGGCGAGCAATGTCATTACCATCATTTGAAACGACGAGATAAATTTAGAAGAGTCTTTTTTAGAATAGTGTCGGACTTTGCTGTGACCTAGATTGCAACATTGAATAGTAGTTATCTGCTTCGACTATTGTTGATTCCTCTATTGTCGTAATCGTAATCTATCCATGACCTACTCATAAAATTATATTAGCTTCTTCCGTGGCTTCATAGTTCTAGCATGTTCCATTTACTAAAAAAAAAATGTCCATTTGATTCAGTTGATAAAAGTCGCAGTATAGTGGTATGCTGAATGCTCTAGTGACCGTTGACAGGAATAAAATGACTGGAATGAAACTTAATAAACCGGAACAAAAGAGGAACACTGAGGCAAGAAGAAGCGACGACAACACTAGTTCGCTATATCAATAAAGATGATCAAAAAGATGACTATATATATATCTATATATACGCGAATGAGAATAAAAGGCAAGAGAGATAGAAATAAACAAGCCTATTGAAAATAGTGAAAGGGCAAAAACTCTATTCCAAAGGACAAAAATAAGTTCTCTCTCTGACTTTTTCAGTTGTAAAAGAAGTGTCCACTGATGCATGCAATTCATAGCTCAAGTCCATATTCTTTTCTTTTTTTTCTTTTTAGAACTAGAGAGAGTAGAGTTGACTTCTTTCTCTGCTCTGTTGGGCTTTTGACTTATCTGACAAGAGCCCAGCAGGCAAAATATGACTAAGGAATATAAAGTATCACAATCTACTATACACAGAAAAAGCAAGTAAGAGAACATCTTATTTTACAAAGTGTTTTTGTATACACACAGTGTTTTTCTGCATGTTACGACAACCACTTTTGCCAGTTGTAAGAAGCATTGTTGACGACAAGAGGAACATGTACTAAAAACTTCTATAGACATAAACTTTACATTGCTTTATAGCTTACGAGGAGAAACTGTCTTGTCGACACGACAGCCAATGAAACTAGAGACTATATAAGTAGCCCCAAATGTATATAAAGAGGACTTTGAAAGAACAAAACGAGAGAGCTGCGAATTCCTATTTATTGCATCATTTAACCACTTTATCCTGTCTAAGTAACAACTATACGCCAAAACTTCTTTAAGTAACTACATTACATTTAGGTTTATTAGCATTAGCTCTTCATCTGTGGACTTAGCACTAAGCCTTTTCTTCTTCTTAAACTATTATACTCAAGGACGAAGAAAGGAGACAAGAGAGAGAGAGTGAAAGATTGCTGTAAGAAGAGTTGTGAGTTTTATCCAATTTTCAGCTAGACCAAAAACCACAAAAAGTAGAAGAGAGAGAGACAGACAAATATGTATACAGTTTTTTTTGAAAAGTTTCTTCAGTTTAAATTTGTGTTCCATTTCTGTCTCAACTCGTCTACAAAATCAAATCAAGCAACCCTTTTATTTTATACTTGAAGAGAGCCCTAACAACTTGAGTCTAGCTTTATATACATTATGGGAAGTACTAAATTGTCGTAGAGTTATGACATGAGCTCAACTAAAGTCGACTTTATACATCTATAAGTATATATGTTAGTATATATAACAGTCAAGTGAAAGTCTTTTTCCTGGCATGGCATTAGATGGTATATAGAGTAAGAAACATTATAATGCAGTCGAAAAAGTCTACAAAAAAGAACAATGCATTGTATGTAGTATATATAGTTTTGCTGGTTGCAGAAGAAATGACTTTAGTTCATGTGAGCCTTTTTATGATCAGACATATCACATCAGACGAAAGAAGGAGACATGAGACATATCCTCTCATGAGAGAATCAGAGTCAACCGGATCTAGAAAAAAGTTCAGTTTAGGTAAAGAAGAAGCTAAAACTAAAAACTTCTTTCTTACAACTTATTACAACTTGTTACAATCTCATGTAGAGAAAAGAATGGTAGATGGACTGCCGCTGCCGTCACTATATGCATGTATACTGTGTAGAGGAACAAGTCAAATTATTTTGATATTTCGGTAGCTAAACGAAAGAAGTAGAGAGTAGACTTTCTGTTGCTTGTATGAGTGGTAATTGTTTGACAAAAGCTGTAAAATTTTCTAGAGAGACAAATTTCTCATTCTTTACTACTCTTCTTATGTAAAAGGTTATGATGTCATCTCATTTAAAAGCTCTGTCACTAGACTCTCTACTGGCTTTCTCTTCAAAATGATGCTGGCTTGGCTGGAGAGAGAGAACTTTATGTTGGAAGGAAGTCTCTTTATTGAATTGACAAAGTGAGATCTTTATCTCGTTCTTAGACTCTCTATTGTCCTCTTCTCTTCTACTGGTGTAACGTTTTGAAAAACTATTTTAGGTTCAAAATACACTGAGTTGTACATATATACAATGTATTGCTTCTTATGTCGAAGCCTTTTTGATTTAAATTAAATCTAATTTAAATCTCTTTTGACTTAATAAAAATAAACGATAAGAATAAAATACAATGCGTGTGTGACTACTTGAGATATTTTATTTGGGGCATATATAAATATAGTACAATAGAAGGTGAGACAAGTTCAAAATCATTTTCTTTAAAAATTCGTAAGACTGAACTTGTGCTTTCTTAAAATTTAAGTTGTCGAATTTCATTACTAGCACCTTAGGGGTTCATAAGCGTAAAAGAAATGTCATCACTATAAATATTTTATTTCTTGCTCACAGCACCAAGTATGTAATAACAATCACACCTGTTTTCTCATAATCCCTTTTACTTTATATTGACATGTAACAAGAGTGTCAAAAGGTCATTGCTGGTATACAATATTGTCAACAACGGACGACATAATAATAACAATAGAAAAAGAACCTTGTGGTATAAATATATTCTATTGGACGATTCTTAGAATTACATATATATATTCTCTCTGGACCCGAATTTAAAAGTTTTCTCAGGCTAGACTACATTAAAGTGAACAATGGGTGACTCAAGAGAGTGTAAAGTAATTCTGAATAATTGAGTTTAAGAGAATATAGAATTCTTTAAGTGTATTTCACGCTTCAACTCACCCTCAAAGTTTTGTGGAGAAATCAACATTACTACAAATAGAAATTTAATGTATGTATACAAGAGTGTAGTAACAAAACCAACATGACATTTAGAAAGAGATAGAAAAGAGAACCCACACCTTGAAAATATAGAGTTGATTTATTCTTCTTATTGAATTCAAACCACCTTAAAATTGTATATACTTGACCTCCTACTCTTTTAACCTATATAAATAATTTGAGTTTCATTCTTCTTGACTTTATGCTAATGTCATTGCAGTCTGATTGGTTATATGAAATATATAGATTAAAAGTTTTAGTAGAAAATATCTTACTTGACCATGACATTTTCTTCTCACAAAGCTGAATAGAAAGATTAGAGTCAACAACAAAAGTTTGAAGTAACATGTAATCTAAGCTTTTACTTCTTGATGATAATAAGACGATGACATAAGTTGTATATAATACTATAGATGCGTGTACATAACGCTTCGTTGAGCTAACCCGTAAAGTAAATTGAGCTCTCACGTGCAATAAGTGACTCAAAATATTTGCATGTAGCACATTGGTAGACGGAAAGAAAAATGCTAATGTTAGATTTTAAAGGAAACATTTCCTGTTTAAAAATCTAAGGAATTTCATATTTGCGTGACCTTTATTATTTTTGGTGTAAATATTTTTAGTTGCGCATATTTATTATCGCTGGATATTTTAAGTTTTTTTATTGACTATATCCATACTTCATTGACTGCGACATGTAGAACTATGTCTGGACTTTATTGTAGCTTGTTTGGTAGCAATGTACTTTGAAATAAAATACAATATGTATGTGTGTATGTACATTGCAACCAACAACATTTCACGTTCGTTCTTCACCTTCACACAAACATATATTGCATCTTATCGTTCAAGGAAAGGCAACACAATGATGTAATTCTCTTGAGAGATGAATAAAACTTGGCCAAGACTTAATTTACCTGATGGAAACGAACATGGCAAGATATTCTTCTCTTCTAACTTGTTGCATAATGCCCCGTACCGCAAAATAAATTATGTACACAAGAAAAGTTATACTCACCTGCAAACTAATCCAGAAGAAGAAACCAAAGAGACTTGTAGTACAAAGTGAAGTCATCCTTAGATTAGTTTTTGACATGATGCTGGTGGTCCTTTTATTTGCAAGTTTTAGCAGTAACTGGCATTGAAAGTCTTTTTAAACTCTTGTGATAGTGTAAAATATATTTATGAATGTTTACGAGTTGTGAGCAGTTAACTTCACTTCACTGTAGGCCAATTTGTCATAAAATACCATAAACTTTTTTAGGAGGAACACACACACCACAAGTTCAACAAATAGTTATGTCCATATTTAGAAAATCCTTGTTAACGCTTAATGTTCAATAGGGCATCACTTATCTATAAATTTCACTTAAAAGTTTTTTTTGCATGCCTTTAGGCTCTTCAACTATTCAATATTCCCTGTGTGTATAAGAAAATAAAAACAATTTTAAGTCTTAAGTGATTAATCTTTTCTGAATGGTTTTGTCACATATATGTATACTTGAGCAAAAAACTGAACTTTAGTACATACTACACCTGTAACTAATAGAATAAGAAACGTAGAATAAGTCTCTCTCTCTTCCTCATCTATGTAACCTACATATCTTGTGTTGCATAAAAACTAGCCATATAGTATAAGAAAATGTCGTACATATAAGAAGATCATTACATTAGGACACATAGTTGTTGGAATTTGGAATAAAATCCTCTTAACTGATATATCCAGTCGTAATAGTAATGGCTCTCTCTTTGTATTACAAGTAGTTTGCGTTATATGAGAAATCATCTACAACTACTGGAAAAAACTGGAACAAGTAGTTTAGTAACGCTGTATTACATCTATAGGACGAAGAGAGTCTCAGATATATATAAAGTCTGCAGTAAAGTAAGTACTAGAGAAATTCAGAGTTTTCACAAACTGGAAGTTGTAGGACTACTTTTCTTCAACAAGAGCAATTCCTCAACAGCTTTTTGTCGGATATGGTTTGTCTCTCATGTCACACTAAGTGTCCTACTACAGCTAACAGTGCGTTTCTACTTGTAAAAGGCATTTAAAGATATTACTACGCAAATTTAAACACTACTATAAGAATTTCAAAAGTAGAACATTTTGTGGTTAAAATCTGGAAACTTTTCATCAACCTGAAAAGTACCTGAGAGTTATATTATTAAATGTAAGATTTTGCATTAGAAGAAGAAACTGGGAAGTCTTTTTTCATAGGGGAAGCTGATACAAGAGTTGATTAAAAAAAGAGAGTGTAGACTTTGCTACTGCTGCAGCAGCTCTTTTTTCTTTTGATAGAATGATGTTGTTGCCGACAGTATTTACAAACAAGTACTACATATAAATGACAACAATAAAGAAGAAAAAAGAACACACAAAAGAGAGAAACAATTAGAAAAAGACAGTTATATGAGAACTGAGAGAGAGAAGACTGCTCAACTCAAGCAAGAGTCAAGATGAAGAAAACTACTCTGTTTTTCTTTTACCCCAACAAAGTTTAGTTACAAGTTATGAGACTCAAGAAAAAAGTCTATCCTCCAATGCAATGTAATAAATGCAAGTCTCTTCTTTTTCTACTTGTGAGACTCTTTAGTTTACTCTCTCTGTGTTATTATTACGACTATTATTACAGTCGTCTTGACTGAAAACAATTGCTCTCTCGCTTCCAAATAAAGTCATGGATAGACAATTTCAAATGTCTCAACTGGAGATGTTTATGTCATTATATACAACACATATAGAAAGTTCCCTCTGTAATAATCTCTGTCGTCACTACTTTATTGTAAATTCTCCTACTATATTAAAACCTAAGAAGATGCAGTAATTTTATACATAATTTTTGGCCTTGTAAAATTCTGATATGACCTCGAATGTCCTTCAAAAGATTTTATATATTAGATTATTTTTCATTCTTACCCTTCAGAGACAATTTTATCGAGCAAGCTTTCAACTCTATTAAATGTCACCTGTTTGGTTTTTTTAGTTTAGACAAGAAAATTAGTAGGCGGTGATTGACCTCCCAAGACTCTTTCACTGGTTATAATTCACAACATCACAATGTCTACAAAGCATCTTGACAGACAGATATATAAACACTGACAGTAGTGCTGACGTAGCTGAAAGTGAAAATTCACTCCTATTGCTTCTTTCCCAAAAGAAAATAATGACAAAGCTTACTTGCTTCTTCCGTTTTGCCCCGTTAGCACGAAAACATAAAACACTACTAAGTGTTCTCTTTCTCTTTATCCTCAAAGTCAAAGTAAGCAAAGGATTTCTTCTCTTCTACTACTTAGAATGTTCTACAAACTATAAACACACAAGAAACAATGGATTAGAGTTGTTGTTAGAGGTAGAGTCGTCGTGTTTTGCTTGCAAATCTAAAAGCTTCCTAGAGTTGTGTCTGCAGGCTGAGATTGAGATTGTTTCTGGCTCTCTACTGCTGAAGAAAGTCTCACTTTCTCAATCTCGCTGTTGGGTGAATGTGATTTTCTTCTTCCTTGTGCTTCTGTGTGAAGAAGTGATGATGATGATGATGAAAACACTGTAGNTCGCTGTTGGGTGAATGTGATTTTCTTCTTCCTTGTGCTTCTGTGTGAAGAAGTGATGATGATGATGATGAAAACACTGTAGAGGGAATTGAAATAAGGAATAAAACTTGTTCTTATATGTATAGTAGTAGTAAACTTGAATATTATTATATGACTGTTATGTTGTGAATATACACTATTGTATCATACTTTTGTTGAGCTGTTACTCCACAAGTTCACTCGCTCGACTTACAAGAAGACGTTGTTGAGACACATGATACTAACATGTTCTTCTCTCCTTCACCACCAAGACCTAACTGCACCACTCGACTCAGTTGAACCATACTTTTTATCCAGAGTTTTTAACACGGCTACTTATATCTAATGCATACATGTGTACGTGTTGTAGTATGGTATATATAGGGTTCCTTCTAACTTTCTCAACTAATTATATACCTGTATCAGGATTAATTTTTGGCTTAGCCACTTTTCGTGAATCGAGATTAGCCCAGTTTAACTTACGACAAGTCGTAAACCTGCTCATGAATCTACTTCCTGGAAGTTTTTAACACGGCTACTTATATCTAATGCATACATGTGTACGTGTTGTAGTATGGTATATATAGGGTTCCTTCTAACTTTCTCAACTAATTATATACCTTAGTGATATAATAATATGTCACAAAAAATGTATATTTTTGTTACAAGAAATCAGAAAGGCTTTTATTAGTTTGGTATATTATTTTATGAGAAACATATATAAGACAGATTTAGAAAAAATAGTATTACATGTCAGTCTATTAGTTTCTTCTTATATAGAAAGAATGATGATGTTCTACTCATCATAAGCTTCTCTCAATACTCCAAGTTCATTAATGCATTCTATATAGTCATCCAACTCAACACCAGAATTTGCTAGAGTAGCACTCAATGCAGATTGAAATAAGTTCTTTTTAATTTGATGAGGAGCAGCTAGACTATTTTTCCCACCACCTGCTTCATCCATCACTCGTTCTAATAAAGTGCCAACTAATTTAGTGTTGTGAGCAGTTGTCATTGTTGGTATACTGCCACCTGAAATGTAAAAAAATAATATTAGATTCAGAAGAATACTATAGTCTAACTTATTCTAGAAAAAAGACTGCATTCTTAGAGAGCCAATTAATTCACCTTTTAGCATAATGTCGTCTATTCTTTCACTTTATGTGCAGATTTGACTCACTGACTCTCAATATAACAAATTGACCTACTTTAGTTTTGTGAATAGAGAAAAACTCTACATCTAACAAAAAAAAGAACTGTCGCCTAAAGAAAAAAAGATTCTACTTCTGACGTTAATTAAAATCCTTCTAGTCTCACTTATTAGTGATAAATTGCATGCTGGGTTCCATTTTTACATACAAAATAAGACAAAATTCTAAACATTACATAAATTTTCTTCTACTTGGGGTTTTCTTACCTTGAGAAACGGAGAGTGATCCTGATGTCTGATGAAGTAGAGAAGGAAATGGATGTGACAGTTTGAATGGAGTTACAACACTCTTCACAACATTGACTGACTTTGGACAAGACTCTTGTGTATAAAGTTGGATGTAACTTTCCGCATTAGTTATTCCTTCCAATATCCTTCTTGTAAGTTGTGACTCTTGTCGCTCTTTCTCACTACACACACACCACAGAGGCATTATATTTTGGTTAGAGGCAATAGTAACAAGTTTATATAGAAAGAGTAGGGAGAGAAGAGAAGAGAAAGAGAGAGTTTTCAGTAAAGTTTCAAGAGTATAGTGAGAATGATACATATACACAAAGGTAAAAGTAAACAAATAAATATACATGACTAAAGGAGAACTATTCGAAGTTTAACGTTTATTATAGACATCTTCCTTCTTCTGAAAGATATGTCATGTTTTGTACATATGTAAGCTGTCAGAGTATTAAGTGACTAAAAAGGAAAAAAAGTTTTCATTTCCGTGAAGTAAAATGAAGAGATATATGTACAACATACTACAATCTCTCAAGTTTTCATTTTCACCTTGACTTTCTCTCACTCTCTCTTTCTCTATTCTCTTTAACGTAGTAGTTCACTAACCTTATGAGATTGGAAATTTCCACGAGCCACAAAATAATTTCCAACAGACTTTTCCACATCAATTACCAGAGAAGGAGTCAAGCTGTGCAACATTGAATTTAATCCAAATTCTTTCAAAGAACCAAACAAAGTTTGATCTTGACTGAACAGTGGGAATGCACTTGTAACCGCACTCATTTTTCTACCATAACCATTTAGCAAGGAGAGTAACTCATGAAGAAATATTGACGGGCTCTTTTGTCTGTATGGAGCAGAAAGTGTATCTAAATTAGCTGCCAAAAGAGAAGAAGACTCGTACATGGAATTTGCCTGTAAAAGAAAGAAATCAATATAAGAAAAAAGTTCACATAACTTGTACATTTAGTTACACATAAGGCAGGAGCATTTTTCTCTTTGAAACTTTCAAGATAATAATAATAATAGTACACAAAAGAAAAAGGAATGTCTCTTTCTCTTCATAGAACTTGAATGTTTTAGTCAGTTTCTTTTAGTAGAAAAATATTTGCTTTTTGTGTAACTGAAGGCTGAGAAATGACTTTTTAGCCTAAAGCTAAGCTTTGAACTCAAAAGTTCAGTGACCGAATTTTTTAAAAAAATTCTTGTTTTTCTTTACCTTGTAAACTAATGATGAAAAGACTTGAGCAGTTGGATTTGGTTTGCAAATATCTTGTGAAAGACATAAACTAGTAAAAGCTGTTGAATGTTGATTAAACGCATTCCAAAGAAGAGCAATATTTGACATTCTTAGTTTGAAAATGGGATTTGTTTCAGTATTTGACATCTCTGGTGGAGAAACACCAAATCCAAAACAACTTTTACGATCATATTCATCAGATATATGTTGTAAAATTCCACTTCCTAGTCCACTATATCCATCATGTTGATCAATAAGTACATGAAATCCCTACAAACAAAACCAAAAATAAATCTATCAATTCAAATAAATGTTGTTACATATTAAGTCAAACCTCAAACCAATCACAGTCTTCAGCATACAATCTAAAAGAGTCTGCAATATCTTCTTCCATTGAAGTATAAATCTGCATCCCTTGTCCATAATTAGATAAGCTTTGAGTAGAAGTATCATGTGAGAAATTGGGTAGAGTAAAAGAACTATGAGGTGAATGTAATTTCCAAAGAGAGTAATCACTCCAATTTTCAAAGTTTTGCTCAGCTACTTGCTGTGCACTAATATTAGAACTGGATACACGAGTTGATGAAGAAGTAGAAGAATCGTCTAAAACTCTTTGAACTTTGCCCTCCCATAGTACATTTTGTTCTACTAAATCTAATGTCTTTTCAAATTGTAATTTAGACTCTGATTGAGCTTTAGTAGATGTTTCTTTAGATTTAGAACTAGATGTGAAACTTGTATTGTTGTCTGTAGAGGAAGAAGAAGAATGATATCTTGTCCAATTTGATTTCGTGTCAAATATAACTACACGTGGAGTCCAAACTCTTTGACGTGATGGTGTAAGTGCTTCTTTCCAATTAACAATGGGGTCAAATTCTTGAACAAGGTCAGGATGAAGTTGTGGATCCTAAACATAAAATAAACATTCAACATTGTGCATTGAAGGCTTATAACAAACAATAAATGTATCTATCTCTTTACTTGTAGATTAAATAGATGAGCACCAATATGATTGCTGTAATTTCCAACTTGAACGGTAACAATTTCTCTGGAACCTGATGAGCTCATGTTGTACAGTTAATTTCCAAAATCTGAAAATAATAAACAAAATTAATTATATGTACTTAATTTTGTAATTGCTTACTTCAAAAAATCATTAGATCAAATAGACAAAACTTTATTATTTATTACCACTTGAAAACACAAAATAATATATAGGACCTTAGGTTTAATTATAATCTGATGTCATTGTTTGTTAATTGTAACAATTGTAATTGTAATTAAATAACAACAAACATTTTTTAACAAATGTCACAAAATTCTGAAAACCACATGTTACTTAAATCCTCTCTTTTCGCGCGCCGCAGTATTTAACATTAGAAGCTATACAAGTGAAGTACTTTGTTCATGTAAAAATGCTAATTACAATTTTCAATGTTAATATTCTTATCCAAGGTTGAGAACAAACATAATTAGAGCTAATTAACATTCATTATATTTCTTAAATTTGTCTCAAGTTCTGAATCATACCTCACAATGATGATTTCATTCTTGATACCAACTCAGAAACCTATGAGTTTGGATTACGTAAACATGAAAGTGATTCACACTCAAGAGCTCAAGAGGAACAAACAAATATATAAAGAGATAAGACATTATCTCTCCTGGAACTCTCATTCAGTGTAGATTCCGCTAGTTTCCTGTTCATTACTCTTGACTGAAATCATCAGAATTTGTTTGAGTGAAAGAGTTATAACACGACCAAGTATTATAATAATAATGTTACACACGTGTGAACATATATAACCAAATGGAAAATGTCTAATTCAATTTTTCTTTCAATTGTGATTTTGATCTTATGGATAATTACTAGTTCTACTTCAAAAGTTCATAACCATCCTGAAGTAACTGTGACAAGATTTAACGGCTCAATTCGTTATGAAAGCAATAAAATGCATGATGGATATTCTGTTATTGTTGAAAATGATGACAATAGCATGTTAGAGTGCAATGCATCTTATCCAGTTTCTTGGAAGCTTCGACCAACAAATATAGATGATGGATTTGCTAATGATATAAAGTCTTCATTACACTTTGATCTGTTGGCTTCAAAATATATTTCAAAAATTCCTGTACTAAAAGATGGGCATTACTCTTGTTATGCTATTCAAAAAGATTGTTTGAAAAATGACATAGAAGTAACATCTAGCAATTCCGTCAAATATCTTACTAGTGAGAATTGTGAAGGTAGAACATGAAATAAAAATTAATCAATTTGTAATGCAGTTCTAAATTAATAAAAAAAATTTAATATTCACAGAAAATTGTATGCCATGTATTATTGAGGATGAACCAATTCAGCCAAGAGCTG
>VCNE01000373.1:0-12739 GCA_009869805.1 Oncopodura yosiiana | reverse complement strand
ATTGTTGTACTGTTGTAAAATAGGATTTATGACTAGGGAAAGATGATTTTGACCCTTAGAAACATTTTATTAGTAGAGAGTGTAGCATGTTTCGTAAGTTGCTCAAGCTGCATGACTTATTTCCACTCCATTTGAATCGAAGGAGAAGAGAGTAGAGTTTCACATCAAGGGCTAGCAAATTGTGTGGAAGTTGTGTTATTTCTCCTACGCATAGTGTCAATTTCGTGGCTTTTGTATTGCTATTATAGTAGTACACTAGTAGTATTGTATACGTTTTATACATAGTTGGAAAGTACTATAGTTGCCAAAATCAGAAGAAAGTAAAACTAATGTAGCAAGCAGAATTGCACTTAGTTTCATGATAATTGCGTACCTTACTTTTCTTGAAATGCTTAAAACATATGTACTATAGTGCAATGGCGAAGAAAAGCTTAGGTTTCTTGACCTAAGATTTCAATCCGAAATAATAGATTCAGATTTCAGAATTACTTAAATTCATATCTCTACTTAACTCTCAAATCTTGATGCTTAAATATAGTTACTATTAAGTCTAGCTTCACCCTCTCGTGTTTTTCTAAGATTTTTTTTAACTTTAATTCATGTATAATTGAAATGTATTTGATTCGGTCCTTACAGCTCAATTTTGAAGACCGCAATTTAACTATTACCAAATAAGAGAAGTAACCTTACTGTAATGACACAAAATTGAGCCTGAACTACAAAAAGGACATTATCTGCGATAGAAAATACGAAAATTGCCCATCATTTACTAAACTATACTCTTGCCTATATAAAAGAATTGTCGATTCAATAAAAGTTTTATAGAAATGAGTCGAAAACACTTGTAGCTAAATTCAATGTAACTCTAGATAAATTGTATGTTACATGGTAATTTCAACTTTTCTATAAACTGTAACACCTAACACTAATCTTTTCAGTAACAAGAAAAGTAACTAAAGTTAGTACTCAGTGGTTTTTTAGTGAAATTGAGACTTAGTTAACTATCTAACGACAACTACAGCATATCACGACACATACATATTATTACTTTTCTAGCTTCCAGCTTTTAAAAATAGAAAATCAACTCGAGAATCCAATTTGCATTTTCAACCACTTTTATATATTTTCATACAACAAAACTTTGTCATTCAACTTTAAGCCACTTGTACAACTTTGGACTCAAATTATATCACTTCATGTTAGAAATTGTAATGAGTATTAGTACTAAAGTAGACACTCTTACGACGTTGACAACTTTTGTAGAAATTCTCTCACACTATCTTTTCTAGAGCGAAGTTGTAGGCGTAGAATTACAAGTGTAGTCACCAAGAAGAGTTGACGACGGGTTGTTCATCCTAAAGGAAGTGAAACTAAAAAACTTTTTTATTTCAAGTATATATATGTATGCAACTTGGTGCTAACATACATATGCATATATTTCTGAGAGAATTTTCTAGTTTTTGTTTTGCCCTGGTTCATTAGTTAAAAAATTTCTCTCTGTATATAACTCAGTTTCAACAACTCTCTCATGTTTGGAGGCAATTTGAATAATCACAACAAAAGCTTATCATTATATGTGGTGAATATAATATAAAGCTCTTGTTTTTCTAATCTGAATTGCGTGGTAGCTTGCCCTGATATGGCCATGCTAGAGTTTTTATGCTAATTTCAAATGTACAATGTAATTTAATAATACTTCCTCTTCTACTCCAGTCCAGTTTGGAGCTAATTCATGTTTGGGTCTAGAAATTTACATAATTTTCATTTGCTGCTGAACTCTATAATACAATATATTAGCTTGCCCTTTTTCAGTTATTACAATTATTATTGGTGTCATTACATTAGCGAAATTAGAGAGCTCTCTACATTTTTCTAGACCAAATAAATATATGCATGGAAAGAGATTTTTCTTGTGCAATGTGTTGACTTGAGTTTTGAGTCATTTTCCTTGACACAAAATGACTTCCTTCCCCTTTGCACTGATAACTTCTATGTGAGCTGCACTCTCATTTTTCATAAGAGACTTTTCTAAAAATCTTGCCTTCTACGCATAAATATTTTCCCCCTCACTCTATAGCATTTCTTTTACTAAGAGTTTTATACGGTAAACGTAGCTTTCTAAGCTTTTGTGGTTAGAACTCGGTGAAAATGCTACTTCCGCTATATTTTTATCTTCTGTGGACAACTTTGCAACTCACCACTAAAACCCATCTTCCAAATTAAACTCTTTTTCCCTTACATGTTTCCGCTTGTGATTTTTTATTTGCATAGTCCTCCTACTCAACAAATGGGCTAAACACTTTTCATGTCGTAAGACAATTCACAATAGGAAGAAAGAATTAGCCTTTTTCTAGTGTTAATAAAAATCCCATCCCAAGACGTTGCGTCATGCAACATAGCAGAGCAGGAAACTATACAATATTCTTTACTTGGTTTAGGGCTACAATACTGAAGGCAAGAAGAGAAAGCATAAGGAAATAGTCAAATAGTTACTTTGCTCAAAATAAACTAAAGAAAAGGTTAGAAGAGAGAGTTAGAACTTTTATGCTAGAGTGAACTCTTCTTCTATACTGCGTGGATATACTATGTATATATAGTAGACTGTAGAAGTATATAGTATGCAGGGAGCAATGAGCTTTAGACTTGAGACTAAAGAAGGAAGGAAGAGGAAAGAGAAAAAAGTAATTTAGATCCAACTCTCTCTTTGTGGTATCGTATCCTATCCTCCTAATTTATTAGAACGACGAGATAATATATGCCTTGGGATGTTGCTTTCCAAGTTGAAGGAAGTAAAGCTTTTTCTCCTCTGTGTAAGTCATCAGAAGAACTGAAGCTCAAATTCTCTTAAGCCTTTTTTCTCTTACTATGCTGTACTTTCCATTTAGAAATCTAGTCGCTCTTCCACAGTTCACTTTATTTTCTAAAATGCTATAGCACAACCCTTGTAGACTCAAGTTGATTTTTTTCTCAAGTCGAAGTTTCTTGCTTAATCTGATACTAATAGTGTGATATAGCCGAAGGAGAGGAGCTCATGTTTTTATGCTCTAAAAGTACATTCAAAATTTTAGTTTCAGTCATCAAATCTTGAGACTTAGCCAAAGATTTGTAATACTTCACTATACTTCAGTTTAATTTTTCTCAATTGCTTGAGTCCAAAAACCTGAGGCTTTCTCTTAAGAGCTGAGTGCCAGTGTTATATTTTCTGACCTAAAATTCAATATGAAATTGGTTTAACTCGGTAGCACTAACAAATATCCATAATGTAATAGAGAATAGAGACTTTTCTGGTTGGCAACATAAGCCATTGTAATAGGATGAAATGGCAGGGCAAGACAAATAAGTTAGGCTTGAGATAAAATGTCTTCTTGTCTTCACTTTAATTTTCTCTTAGACTACATTATATTATTTCTTTAGTAAACTCTAAAAAACTTATAAATGTAAAAGGTAGGGAAGAGTCTTGTCAGTAGTTTGAAAGTTTTTTGGAAAATGAGCAAAGATAGTTCTTGTAGTTTGTCAATGCAATTGTGTGCAATGATGAAAGACGAGAGAAGAAAAACACATGTGTGCTCAAAAGTTAGAAGATGGAAGTACATTACCGTTTCAGTTTGGAATGATGACAACACAGAAAAAAAACTAACTTTCTTTTGACTGAAGTTGACTTTTGCTTTGCATTCTTATATACATACTTTTCTTCTTTCTATTGTGTGCAATAGGAAGAGCGACAAGGATGACGACAATTTTTTTCTTCTATCCTTTTTTCACTTTTTTGTATGCTATTATATAGTTTTTGGTTAAGAATGAGAAGAAGAAGGTAGCAACCAACAACTTTCTCTACAATGTACTTTTCCCTATAAAGCTATAAGCTATATACTTTCTCCTTTTCTCTGTTTTCTTTTTCTTCCGAAGCTCTCAACTGAAGTTTTTCAACTTTCTTTCTACATTTTTTGGAGCAGCTTTGACATTTTTTGTTCTTTCAGACTTTGACTACTATATATAAACTTGAATGTATTTGTTATAGAAATAGTTTTTTTAGACCTTAGACAAAAGCTAGGACAACATTTTGTTTTCTTTTGTGCTGAGTGGTTTCCATTCTTTGCTTTAACATTTGTAGGTTTTTTGGTTTTTCTGATCCTCTTTTCTTATAAAGCATAGTCAAAAGTCTTAGTGTTTGGCTTCTGTGCTATTTTTTGCCTTCAGATGCTTTTAAAGTGTGAATAAATCAGGAGAAACGTACATAAGGGTTTTATTTGTTTTCTCTTGGATTTGAGCTAAGAGAATAAACTGCAGTGAGGAATGCAGTAAGAAAATTCTTATCTGTCTAATTGATGTAAGTGACGGCCTTCAGGCAAAAGAGAGGAAGATGTAATCTATAAATCACATTTATAGAAGTCGAGTACATGCAAAAACGAAATATCCAATTCTGTAATGCAAAAGTTTGAAAGCTAGGCAAGGTTAGTACATATATTTCATGGAACCTGCATAGATATATATATAACAACTACAAAACTTTTCATAAGTAGGTCCCTAGAATTCTTTGCAAGTACAAACCATTAGTCAAGTAGGTATAAGTATTATGCAAGAAGAAATATATGACACTTTTGCGGTATGCATATCATGCTACTAAGTTATATAAGCTCGCTGGTATACATTACTATATGCTTTGATGCTAAATGCCACACGAAGGAATTCAAGGCTCATCAAATTTCAATGTAATTAATATATATAATTAGGTTCGGAGTTAGCCTCTAATTTTAATAGTGACGTGCTAATTACAGAGAGAGTACATATAAATGTAAAGGCATTTCCTTCCTGAGTTATTTGACTTTTTTGTATGAAAATTAAAACGTACAACTGATATTGGTCTGCTATAGTGTACGTTAGCATATCATTGTTAAAGATTTCTGCAACTTTTTTACGATGCTAAACTAATTTCAGCATGCATGACTTTTGATATGTATCATGTATCACAAACTGATATTCAGGCCAGAAACAGTTGACATGTAAATGAACTGTCACTAACGATGCGTCTCATTCCTAAGTAATTGTCATCACATCGACCGAATAAACAAAGCTGCCAATTAAATTATGAGACATGATGCTATAGTTTACTTTTTGTAGTATTTTAGTAAACTAAAAACGTCCTGTAGCTCATAGAAGAAAACATGAAAAAGCTATTTTATTTAAAATGGACTTTCATCTCATATGTCATATGTAAAACATTTAATGTGAGCTCAACGTTGCACGAAGTAATTAGTGACATGTATGACTTGAGCTTAGAGAAATTCAATGTTTTCAACTCATTGAAAAGGTCACTGTTCTATACTACATGCACGCTCAGTCCTCTGATATGTAATTAATGAAGTAATTTTCTCCAGGCTATAAAATGTAATCATACAGTCACGTTTACATATTCGTTCAGAGTCCAGATAGTCCACTACAAATTTTGCAATCTAAAAATGAGTTTTTTTGGTGCTTATAAACTTCCGATACAGACGTCCGTTTCAACATTGTAACTCGTGAGCGTGAAAAAAATAATATTGTGGGCGAAAAAGTTATGAGAGGCAGTTGACAGAAAACAGAACACAAATTAAAAACAAATTGAGAAATTCAAGCAGTCAAAAAACTCCCCCATCATTGACGACTTGACTTTTTTACAGTTTTTTAGAGTTCCATTGTGTTTAGTGCTTTTTCACATGTGAAGCTTTAGAAAAAACACAGATGCTTAGTTTTTAGGTAAAGAAAAAAGGGGAGAAAGCGGATACAGAGAAAAGAAATTGATTTATTATTACTATTCACGCATAGGAACTACATATATAGAGAGAACCGAGTAATAGAAATGCATTTATAGTTGTGTGTGTGAGACAAGTTTCTTCCTATTATTATTATTCGATTGGGTTGCCAGATAGTTAGAGAGAGTTGGGTTCATTTGTTAAACTTTATCGTGCCTTAGCTTTATATATAGCATGTATATTCAATATGTATTTATTTATGGTATGACTCTCACAGTGTTTTTGTATTATAGCATAGAATATAAAACTTTATTTCAGTGACAGGTGTGTTTTTGCCCATAAATTGTCATTGTAAGTTGATACATTGTAAGTTGTATATAGAAAACAAAACACAGGAGTAGTTATAATAATAGTTCATATAGTAAAGGAGAAAACATGCGTTTCTAACTTATAGCCACTAAATATTATCTCAAGTTGTTTTCTCTTGGCACTAAAGAATCAATTTGTGTCAGAAAAGTCAATAAAGTCAATGCTCTATTCATTTCTACATTAAATATGAAAATATGAAGCTTTCAAGTATTTCTCCTCTGTTTTTACACACAAAACTCAAACCAGTAGACTCAAGTGGTCGTCATTAGCAGAATGTGCAAATACGTGCAGAAAGCTCAATCACTGAATGACATGACACACTAAAAAAAATAGATTCAAAAGTGTTAGGTTTCCTAATCGCTTTTGGCTTTCCACCAAACTTTTCTTTCCAACTGTCTTTAGTCAAGTGACATGCCCATGACAGCTCTGCTGGTCAGTTTAAGAAAAAGAGCATCGTCCAAACTTTGTTTTAGTGTTAGGCGGATGTTCTGTAATTATTGAGTGAAGGAATCGATAACTCTCTCGAGACTCGTGCCTTCACTCTAGTGTCAATCACTGCATGACTCAAGTAGCAAAGTGCTAAGGTTCAAGTCAAGACCTATATATAGTGTCTGATTAGAGCAGCAAAACTCTTCTTTTACTTCTAATTCTACATTCCTATACATTTATACTATAAGCTATATAAAATACATTGGACTACAAATCATGACTGTTCTTTTCTCCCTCTTGTTATAGTTTGTAACGATCTGTATCCTGCCATTGAAATATTCTTTCCTTCACTCTTTTTCTTAGACACTCAAGGAACTAGAGCAATTTTCTTCTAAGCCTTACAAGGGAATGCTATAGCATAAGAAACGCCGATGGAACTAATTTTAGTAGATAGAATATCGTCTAAAGCATCCTTCCTTAAAATATTTTTGTGGCACTTTTTCAGTACCTTAAAGATATGTCAATATGTTTTGAATGTAAAAACTGAAGCGTTTCACATTAAATTAGTCTCGTCAAAATCAGCGTTTGCAATGCTGCATCATTCCCTTTTGCTAGCTGTCTGCAGCTGCTTTCTCTTATAGTAACATTGCGTGCACTGCACTACACTATTTAAGAATTTCTCTCTTACTATGAGTTATCAGTCTTCCCCTCTGTTGATTTCTCATACTTTCCTCTTGCATTTCTCGCAAGCTTTTATTTTCTTTAGTTTTTTCCTTCAAGCTTCACAATTTCTTCTTCCGAGATTCTTCTTTCTGACATCTCGGGCTGTTACACTTTCCATTGCAGTCTGCAGCTGACTTGCAATCTCAGCTATTACATATCTCATGATGATAGCTATATGATATGCAGTGATGTTCGTGTAATGATAGTGTGTGCTCATTAGATGAATTAGTAGTACGAAGTAATAATGAAGATATCACTTGATGGAAATGGCAACAGACTGTAGTAGCAGATAAGATTTTTTTTGCTTCCAAAGAACTCTCATTGTGTTGACAAATTTGAGTCTCTCTAGTCACTCAGTCACTCTCATTCTCACGCAGTTTGTCACTCTGTCACGCTCAGAACGGCAAGAGCAGAAAAAGAAAAAGTAGTCAAGAAGTCATTGGGAAAGATAGAAATAAGACAAGAGGAAAGAAAGCAGTTAGTTTTTTTCTCTGTTAGTGACTTCATCTATTTTATAGAAAAGACTATATTGTTCGCTTGGTGCAAATGTCTTTTTTTCTTATCGAGCGGACGACGAAAAGAGCTACACAATTTTAAGAGAGCACTTTTGCCTTTTCGATATATAAAAATAGGTCTAATGTGAGGGGGATCCAATAAATGTTTTGTTTGATTAGATTAGAGACTTTGAGAGCGAAGCTTTATGATGATTCTATTCATGATAGAAAGTAGAGATATAGTATAGACTATAGTAAGAAAAGAGTCTTCTTTTTCTTAGGAAAGATAAGAGAGACTCTGTGAAAGAGAAAAGACTTGAGAAAAGAGCATTGATGGCAGAGATAAAATGTCGACTTATATGCAATAAAATCACGGACAAGAGTCTCTCTGCAGTGGCAATAAGTACTAAATACTAAAACAAAGCTGGAGTATATAAGAAGCTTTAATGTTTTTTTCTACTGGGCCGACTGCTAGCAATTAAAGTTTTTGATCTCAGCATGAAATTGTCAATAAAAACATTTATTACAGACAACTAGAAGAAGATTCTCGTTAATTTAAACGAGGAAATAAATAGCTGTACATTGGAGAAAGTATAAGAGAGAGAATCTTATTTGTAGCTTTATTTCTTCTCATTGATCTTTGCAATTTTTTTAAATACTTGCTCTATAACAATTGCTACTTTACGATAGGATATTTTGCAAACTCAACGACTTTTCTCTCCTTTGCCAATTCACTAGAGAGATGATAATATCAAAGGACAAATTGAGAGCAATGTTTAATTTATTGCTTTCCCTCTTCATCTTGGCTGATTTTTGCAACGTCAACTCTCGTCAACTTAGTTATATGGAATTTATACACTGTACGTATCAAAGAGAAATATATTGTGCATGAGTAAGCAGAAATTTAGAACTTAGTTTTCCTATTTATGACGAAGAGGAAACTAAGAACCTCATTAAAATTCTCTTTGGCTAATTACCTTCGACACGAGTCTAAAGTCTTTATTATTGACTAGCATTATATATACAGAATAGTAGCTCCTCTAATAATGAAGCTAAGAGTATTAATAAGCATTCACTAAGGGACTATATATCTTATAGTGTAGTATGTAGTGGTGGCATTATCCTTCAAAATTCTCAATAGAACATGGCCTCAAAAGGAACTTGGTTGGTTTTGTGCTGTAGTTATATTTATTACACAATGATGAGCAATATTAGCTCTACTCAACAGAGGTGAGGCTCAGGTCTATTTACCTCAAGATTTGTTATACCTGAATCACTTACAGCGCCTCTTGCAATAGAGTACATGCAGTGAGGCCTTGCTCACGGTTTCTCAACTCAAAATTTCAATTTTCAGCACCAAAATTTTACAGTTAGATAGAGATGTAGACTGTAAAGTAATTGTGGAATCTTAATAATTAGACTCTGGTCACTATTGAAATGTTTAGTTAAGTAACCTGCGCCTCTCCTCGTCAATGGTACACTAGACGTGTCTATCCATATTCATTCTGAATTTAGTTCTTCCATACAAGCCAAGTGCAATGTACTTGAGTAACTAACATTAGAATGAATGTAAAAGCTCTTCTTTGAGTAATCTATTTACGTTCATATTATACTATAAAATGTCTATAGCTGAGCATAGTTTTAGAGTTTAGTTACTAAAGTCTAATCCTTGTAGTAGAATGTAATACTACATTGGATTAAGTTGTACTACTATCGAAGTTTCCAAAACTAAATTAATTCCAGCGCTGCTCTTTCCAACAGCAGAGCAATTCCCAATCCTTTTGTAACACAAAAACTAAAAGTAGCAACTTGAGAAACTAAAGCGACCAACGTACACATGTTTAGTTCAATGTATCCTTTCTCTCTCTCTCTTTATATATAGTATAGTCTAATACGCACGTGAGTCTTCAATCGTGAGAGAAAGTAGGGAAAGGCTTAGAAAGTAAATAATGCACGTAAAGCGTATTTTGAAATTGTGAACTAGTCAATACAAGAAGAAATAAACTAGGGCACTAGAATAGAGAATCAAGTGAAAATGGTGACGATTAGCTTTTTCTTGCTGTCGCCCAAGAATTGGCGAAAATGACGACCTAATACAATTCTGTAAGTCTTAGTAGAAGCACAATTTGTTGTTCAAACAGTAATAATCGTCAAGCGCATAACATGAGTCTAGATAATATGAGTGGTTTCTGTAAGTTATAGTACTTGAGTAAAAAAACTGCTTACTTCTGATGTGTGATGACGATGGCTTAAGTTTTAGCAGTTATATAGTCCGAAACAAATGCTTAGTTAACTGAGCCATTAAATCTCGTGCTAAGCTGACATTACGACCAAATAAAACGTTATGAACTACTACTCGAAAACTTTGTAACCTACAATCTCACAAGTTAGCTCATATTACTACAACTTCTTTCACCACCTCCACTCTATAAGGTGATCTTTATTCCCAGGTCAGTTTCTCTTTACAGCGTATGAAACGAGAGATCAGAAAAATCAATATTTAAACCTATGTTGAACTTTACGCTAGGTTTCTCATAAAGCAAAACTTTGCATTGCTGATTTTACATCTCAACAAACTTGACAACTTTTGCTGCTCTAGTATATTATTAACCTCAGTTTTATGAGAAAAGTGTAATCTGTGCTCAGATTTCTCCTACCTAAAACTTTTACCGTTTTCAAAGTGAGCGAAAGAAATATGAGCTTATATATTTTATAGCTAAAGAAACAATACTAATATATCGTAACAAAATGCGTATATACTTCTTTATATATAGTAATATGTTGCTACATGTCAATCTCAATTACACCGACTTCCTTCCTTCTCATAGTTTCCTAGAACCAAAAACACATAAGCTAAATGTGTTCACAGCATGATATTCATATCAGAGAATATTATGATGATGATAAAAAGTTTGTATGAAAATAAACCAACTTTCTCATCACTATATAAATGATGTTTACCTCTGAGCAGGAAAAGTGGTGTATGTAATTATAATGAAATTAGGTACAAAATGACCATTAAGTAAATAGTATGGTTTAGTATAATTTGTTGCGAATATTTAGTTTATATGAATGAGTTGTAATGTTGTAGGAGACACGAGTATAATATTATTGCGTTGAACTGTAAAGGAATTTTATGTTTTCTTTTTGAAATTGACATTAGTAAGCAAATGTTATTACAATGAGTTGGAGTATATTTAAAAATCATTTCCCAAGGGGACTACGAAAATATTGAAATAAAACAAAATATGAAATTCAAAGTCACTCATATTGCATATATGCACATATTACCACGTCATGTCATGCCACTCACCACTCATGTCAAAAACATACAAAAACTATACATAAAACATCAACAATTCTCATTTCTTAAGTTTACTCTGAAAATTTTTTTCCTAGGCAAAAAAGAAATGAAGACGTATGATTACTTCAAGGTACACATAGGGGAGTTAAAGTTTACTTTTCTTTTGGGAAAAGTTTATTTCTCTTAGAAGAAATTCCCTTCACAATGCAAGAGCAACGGCAAAACTATACAAGTGCAACTTCCACACACGTAAATATTAAGGCAAGAGCTCTATGGTATAAATGTATCTTAAGAAAATATAAGGGAGAGAAGCTTTAATGTACACATTCATCACGTTTCTCTTTAGCTCTCCTTTTCCTTTTAAGCTTGTTACGTAATGTAATGCATTTTGTGATGTTTTGTCGTTCTAAAAGAGAAAAAGGTCTTTGGAATAGAAAAATAACTAGGGACATAAAACTGAGTAACTCAGTTAAGAATTGTACTTAGAGTACTGAGGAATTGTGACTCGTGTCGTACTGCACTAGAGCTATGTGTAGTTCGTCTTCCACACATTAAAGTCACTAATGACACTTGCTATCTTTAGAAATAATTACAGAGTTGAGTGTGCAAATAGAAATGGAAGAAGCACTCGTATACAGTCAACTAATGTGAATGAGAGAGAGAGTGAAGTGCAAAGCAAATCTGGACGAGTCTCTCTTAGAGAGTAAGTGAAGTAGTGACTCTAATGATGACTTATGTAGATAATTTCACTCTCTGTTCAAATTGAGAGATGCTTATGTGTGATGTACCGTAAATTTTGTATAAATAAGACTTTTTAAGACCAACGCGTCTATTTTATATAGTTAGTTACAGAGCCAAACAATTTCCACCGTTATAGACGCAACACTCTTATAAACAGAGTCCGTTTATACCGGTATTAGGAACAAATGAAGCGCATAACCGTTATAGAGTAGAGAGAACATTTTTCGATCAGAATGCTGAATTATATAGTCAAATTTACTCACAGTATTGGCTTGAGTTGCTTCAACGTGCCAAAGAACTGAACTGTTGCTTTACTCAGATATCCAACACAATTTTCCAGAACTTTCACTACTCTTTCTCTAAAATTGTAAAAATACCGACTGAAGATATCGTTTTTGTTCAATTACCGTTATAGAGAGAATTTTTCTAACATTGGGTGGAAATAGACCGTTATCGGCAGAATACTGTTATATACAGAACCGTTATAAAGAGAGGCGATATAATATATTCAGGTAGGATTTAAGCTGGGAGACTGGAAAGTCACCGTTATAGATGGATACTCTTATAGACAGATTCCACTGTACAAGATTTGTATTACAAGTCTAGACTACTAACTAAGTATTTACGGTAATTTGCCGAAAAAATCAACACAAGTCATTTTTACTATATACCTGAATTTCTCTATACGCATGTGAGTGCAGCAGGGCGACTATTTGTCTTTAGCTTCAAATCTAATTGAATTAAAAGGAAAAGCGATGAGATGAGTACACTGCAGAGTTGAAAGATTCTCTCTCTCGACATTGCTCTGATGTGTGTAGGAATTGAGAAAACAGGGAAAGCATGACAAAGGGGAATAGTGATGAAAAAGAGCTTTGATGATAGTGATGATGATGATGATGACGTTCTCTTGAGTTGAAGTAGAGAAATCGTGTCAATACAGTGAAATTGGA
>VCNE01000370.1:0-39275 GCA_009869805.1 Oncopodura yosiiana | reverse complement strand
TTCAAAAGAAAGGAATTATAACTTCTCCAAACATGATATTTGATATTGGTTATACTTATGAGTTACATATTTATAATATAATTAGAATTTATAAATGCGACAAAGCCAATACAGAACAAATAACTGAATATGAAAGTTTTGTAGGAACGAAAACTCACTCGAGAAAAACGAGCGGCGCTGTGTCGTCTCTAAAGCTCTTTGTATGCAATTCTCCTATTTCACTCTTCTATATTGACATTGAATGCAATTCTTGTCGCAAAAATAATGGATTGCTAAATTCTCATGTCAAAATTAATTAATGCATTTTAGTACATATATTTTGACTTGAATATGTATGTCAGTATGCATGACAAAATAAGCAAAATCATAGCATATAAATTGTATAGACCGAATGATTTTTTTTATGAGATTACAATAGAAAACAGTAATAAAAGGTTTTTTAATTTGTCGTCTAAACAGTTTGCTTACTATTCAGTCTAAAATGCTCTTTTTCTAAGAACTTTTTTGCAAGTTCTTATTTATATTAAATTTGAATGAAGATTTTAAAACTTTGAAGTATTACGAAACTTTTTACAATTTTACAACTGTTGAGTCATTTTAACTTACATAAAACAGTTAAAAAATTTTAGAAAACAACAAGCTATTACTGTATGAAACATTTTATTTATTGTTGCATACTATAATAAAACTAGTCATCTACTAATATTATGAATTAATCAAGTTAATCGAATCTCTAAAGTTGTTACACTATATGAATTTCATGTGATATGAAGTATTATAAAGACTCAAGACATTTTCATAATTTTCCAACTCTTCAATCATTTCAATATGAATAGCCTTTAAAAATACTAAACTTTGATAATTACTACCTTTCCAATGTTTCTTTAATTATTTTCATTCTTTTCAATTGAAATACCTACATATCAAGTATTATGATTCATGCAACTCGAGAACTAACGCGAAACATTTTCTATAAATCTTCCCTAGTATTAACATTTTATTAAAATTCACTCCACCATCCCTGTATTAAATATTTTAATACATATCATTATAAAATCATTTATTGATTCACATTACAGCTACTCGGTTTTCTGAAAATATTACTATTTATGAAATTCTGAGATTTTTCATGACGCACAAGTGAAAAAAAGGTTGAACAAAGTATTCTTTCACAAAACGCAGCAGCAGCACATGACAGAGAAAAAGTTACGATGCGAGAGGGATATTCGGATTTTCAAGAATTTCAGTTAAAAATTATCAAAGAAACAGTTGATTACTACAAAAATGAAAAGTGTTTAAAAATTCCTCATCAAAATTGTGCACATTACTTCCAAACTGTTTAACTAAGCAATTTTACACAATCACAAGTGACAACAGTGCTGAGAAAAAATTGTCAGCTTTTTGGTGACAGAATTTCTTGTGCACTTCCAAATTGAAAGTAAGTCGTATATCTTTCGTATATGTCAACAACAAAAAAAACAGAGATCAACTTTGAACTTTTTCGTTCTTTTCTTAACAATCTTGACAACCATTACTGAAACTTAGTCATCCATGCTACATTCTAATGACGTTGTATTTGATGGTTGTTGCTATTATTGCAATGGACTAAAATGTTGTTGTTTTTTCTACATGTGATTTTGTATTGACAGCTGGATACTGAAACTCATCAAGAAAAATGTAGATCACTCATCTGTCATTTGACAATTGTAGCAATGGAAAGAGGCTAAAGTATTCTCAAAGGGATAAAGATGGGCAAGAGAAAGAGAAGTGGAAGTTTTTCAAAATATGAAGATCCAGGTGCAAAGAAAAGGTAATAGTTTTAGTATTCAAACATAAAATAATATTATTAGATTACGTTTACTATGTTGTATACTTAATTTTTATAGTGACGACGGTGACAGCCAAGAAGAAAATCAAGAAATGGATGAAGTTCTACTTCCTTTAAAGTGGAACAACAATGGTAAGTCATTACTAATGACTCATTAGTTAATGACTTTGGTTTTTATAAATTACAATATGACACTGATGTTTATTTTGTTCGCCAGGTGTTCGCTACAGTGCTCGTGTTCAAGAAAAGCAAGAAAAGTTGAGACGTGAAGCATCACCAAGTAAACAAGTAGTTCCAGAACTTATTTGCTCCACAGTTCCTGGCCCAAGTACTACAACAACAACATGTATCAAAGTTAGTGGTGGTGGAATTAGTAAAGCAAGTAGTAGTGTTGGAGGTGGTGGTGAAAAAATAGAGGAAATTGGATCGTCAATTTTACCATCTACCGATGGACATTCATCATCATTAAGTACTACTCATTCTGGTGCAGAGCAAGAGAAAAGGAAGAAACGAAATTGGGAATTATGGAGTCAAGATGACAAGCAGCTATTTTTTGAAGCATTGAATGAGTATGGCAAGGACTTTGATGCTATTCAAGGTCATTTGGCCTCAAAACTTAAACCGAAAAGTAAAACATCGTCACAATTTTCTCAATTTGTTCCCAAGAATAAAGATCAAGTGCGTCATTTTTACTATCGAACTTGGAATAAGATCTCAAAATATCTTGTCTTTCCAACGGGTATGTATTGTTTTACATATTAAACTATTGTTTTACTCTGAGTACTCTGATATGTATTTCTTCTTGTGTTTTAAAATAGATATGAAAAAAGCATTTCAAGAGCTTTATGGACTAGTAAATTATGGAGAACTTCGTAAAAAGCAAAGAGTATTGAATATGAAAACAGCAGCTAAACTTTCTGAACTTGTTGAAAAAGGATCAACGACAATCAAAGTTCGTGGAAAAACGTATCGAATCAAAACTCCAGTTTGTCGAGCATTGAAGAAATTAAATCGTCTTGAAGAAGGAGAGCATCATACTCGTGTTCCTGGAAAAGTCTCATTACAATTTATTCCAAAAGATGGAAAAACATGGGCAGCAGTACAATCCGTCTCACATAACCCTCGTGTTAAAGTTAATGTACCACTTCAACGAACTCTAGCATCAATCCTTGGATTTTTTGAGGAAAGATGGAAAAGTGCATCAGATAAAATGGTATAAAATGATTTATACGATATTATTAAAGAATTATAATATCTCTACTAATAAATTTTTTCATTTTAAAATATTTTATAGAAGGAACAACTTTCACATACCATTGGTGGTAAACCTCCACCACGTCTTCGTTGTATTCCAATAGAAAAACATGATGTCAACCTTCCAGTATTTAAATTATCAGAAACAACCAGCTCAGCTAAAATCTGTTTACGTTCTTATACAGAAAATGTATTGAAAAAAGAGCGTGATGAAGAGCAAGAGATTGTTAGTAAAAGACTCAAGAGAAAAGGATGTAGTAAAAATTCAGATAGTATGGAAGATTTAGGCCCAACTGGAGCATGTGGAAATAATAACAATAATAATCATCATAGTGTTCATAATGTCAATTTGTTATTATCTGAAAATTTTGAGTCAGGAGGTGAAGCTGATGGTAGTGATTTAGAAACAGGTACTTCAACAGTTGAGCATGAAAATCATGAGTCTTTCCATCCCGGTCAATATAGTCCTGGTCCAACTACTCCATTAGGTTTTAATGATGGTTTTGGAGATATTGATTATGGAAATGAAAACTCAATTCATGACCCTTCTGATTTACTATTGAGTCATGAGAATCCTCATACAGCAACAGAAACCGATGATAATGAAGAAATGGATGGAAATGATGATGGTACTAAGCCTTATGACTCATCTAAAGGAATCGAGTCAGAAGATGTCATGTGTCATATTTGGAGTAATGAAACAATTAAAAGAGGATGGTCAGCTGAAGAAGCTGGAGTTATGACTATTGGTGAATTATATTTATTGGTAAGTATGTTATTTTTTTAAAGTAAATATAATTATAATATAATATTAATTTACATTATTTTTTTAAATATTAGCTTGGACGAAATGAAGTAATGTGCTTTGAATATTTTTGGGATACACAAGAAATTGATGGTAAAGAAAGTGAACCTCATTTAACAATGATAGATCGACTTGTGAATGCAGCTCGTCTTCTGAAAAAGAAAAAATCCACTAGATCTAAATATGGAACTCAATTAGTAAATAGTATTGCTGCTAAAAATAATTCCCTTCTTAATTGTACTAATTGTGGTCATGCTACTGCTACTACTACTACTTCTGTAAACGAAGTTGCTGGTCCAAGTTTAATTCCAATACTTAAAGCATCTAGTGAAACTCCTACTGGTATAATAACAGTTGATATTGATGTAACAGCAGCACCATTATATACAACAACAACAGTTCCAGTTCTCTCAGTGACTCTTGCCACTCCAACATCTTCAACAAATACAACAAGTTGTAATACAACCAAATGTAGCACCGGTGTTTCTGAATTTTCCATAATTTCTACTACTTCACCTCATATGTCAACAACTAGTTCAACTGATCATAAAATTGATTCTATTTATGAGTCAGCATTATTTTCAATCAATAATAATTCAAATGGTAACAATAATACTAATAAAAATGGAAGTAGCAAAGATAATAATAGTGTGACACTGGAAAGTGGAAGTAATATCAATAATGGTACTTCAGTTGTTTTGTTCTCTGGTAAAGCTTCACCTTTGGATCATTGTAATGCGACGACTAGCAGCAATAAGAATAATAATAGTAATAATTCATCAACAGATATGACAAGTATTAATAGTGGATTAGCTTGTACTAATAATGGTGCTGAAATGTTGATTGAGTCTGACAATTCTTTTACTACAACATTTGTTCCAAAAACTAATAAGTTGTCGTCACAAGGAACAGTGACAACAGTTTGTGCATCTTCATCATCATCAACAGAGATTGAGAGTAAACCTGTTGTTCAGATTAAACCTCCTAAACCATTTTTGGATTTGCCCAAAGGAAACAGACGTATTGGAAGAAAACCTAATATGAAACGAATGGTGGTGCCTCGAATGTTGAAAATATTACCAAAAGGAGATGAATGTGTTTATTCCAGAATTATTGTCCCTAATATCCGTAAGATTTAAGAATTTTAAAAAATTTGTATTGCTAATTTAATTTAATATTAATTTTTTTGTTAATTGTAGCTGGCCAACAAACTATTTATGCAGAGCCAACAAGTACAATCGTCACTCCTCCTGCCAACACATTTAGTACTACTATTTCCAACATGTCCTCAACAACAACAACAACAAGTGGTGACCAAGTCAGATCTGAGCAGTCTTGTGATATTAATCCAGAGCCTTGTTCCTCCTCCAGTACAACATCAACAAAAATTGAGAAAGAACAACAACTTGGTCCTCAAATGGTTGACTCTTTAGGAATGTCAAATGATAATGATTTTGAAGATTTACTAAAGCTCACCAAATTAGAGAGTAACAAGATGCAAAGTAGTACAACAATGGCTGATATTGAGAGCAATTTGAGCTTTTCATCATTCATGGATATTTCTTTGCCTGAGTCAACTCGTCAAGTTGCAACAGATTGTCTCAACTCAGATAAATTCCTTGATGTTAATTTGGAAACTTCTAATTGTAGTCTTAGTCTTAGCGGTAAGTTGACTTGAAGAAAATAAGATGTTTTTTTGTAGATTTTAGTATGTAATTTTGTGTTTTTGTTTTTTCAGGCTTCTTAAACTCAAGTACAAAAAATACTGAAAAAGAACCAAGTGGATTACTAGACACTCCTGAGAAGAAGAATCATTCTTCAATGGATTGTTTCAATAGTCCAACTCATATGTCAATGGATCCTCCTTGGCTTCCAAATGATGTTAGTATATTTACAAAATGCTTATATCACAATCTATTATAACTTTTTTCTTAATTGTTTCCAATTTATTTACAGTCGAATGATTTGACATTCAACAGTCTTCTGGGATCATTAGATAATCCCCGAGATACTTCTGCCTTATCACAGGTACAAAATATATTTATATGATTAACATATGTTCTGTTATTAATTATATTTTTATAATATTTATAATAGATGCCGAGTGAAGTAACATTTCAGTCAATAATGGGAGATGGAAGTTCAGACTTTGTCTCAAAAATGAATGACCTCCCATCATCTGAAGTGAAGGAGAACAATAAATGTGAGCAGCCTGTCAGTACAAATTTCTTCGGACAAAAGGACAACAGTTTATCTCCTCCTCCTCCTTTAAATTTGTTTTAGATGGGTTTTCAATTTAAGTCACATCATTATTATGATCGTCTAAATTTTTATTTAGTATCTATGTGTTATTTCAATTCGTAAAACGCAGAATGAGTACCTTAGTATTTACACCAGACAACAGGAATGATATAACTTCTCAAATAAATAATTATAATACGAAACAGATCTATTTATACTCATTAGAATATAGTTTTAATTTAAGTTAGAATTTAGTGCTTATAATGTAAGATATTATTGTCATTAGTTTTACTCAAGTCACACACTCAGTTTTTCTCAAGGTTCTCTTTCTCTCTCTCCTTTTATTTACTCTCTACAGTTATTTATGCAATAATTGTAAATCCCTCAAAGACAAAAAATTTACTGGTTTTTTTTCGTATGGGTACTATTTATTATAGATCTCAGGTAAAAAGAATAACTTGTACCACACTAAGCAATAATACCAAAAACACCTTATATACTTAGTAGAAATAGTTGTGTAGCTCCACAGAGCCAACAACTGAGAGATCTCTTTCAGAATTATATAGAATATAATAGAAAACGTTTGAATGTAATTAATTAGTTATTCTTTTCTCTTGTTGATGAGATCGTCTCTCAATATATTATTATGTACATCTTTCGTGTTTTTTTCAAAGACAATTAACCAATTCTCACATGAGTACAAAAATTAGATGTAATTTTTCCTACAACCTAAAATTCTTTTCGTTGTCACTTTTTTCTAAAAATATTTCCTACATTTTTGAATGTGTAGTAATTACATATATTTTATACATGAAAAAGAATAAGAGGAATTTTAAAAACTCTTTCGGTACAAAAATCACAGTTCAAAATGTTTCTATAGATGTCTAATAATACTTGTCCCACAATACAATACGTACAGTATTGCATCAATTGATGATGCTAGGCCATATTTCAAGAAAAATGGTTCGACTATACAAATTACAAACAATAGTTACAATAACAAAATAAAGCTACACGAAAATAATGTGTAGTTTGGCTTAACGTACAAAGTTGCTCATTCAACCTTTATTATACGTAAATAACATCTTGACTACAAAAAAGTACTAAAATATAAATCTATTAGACAGTGTAATTAGTCGTCCAATTTTTCAAACTAGTTTGTAGACAAACAAATTGTACGTAGGATTTTTGTGCCTTGTAGTTCTTATACAATGTGAAATGTTTTCTTTTTAAACTATTTTATAAAATTGAATTTAAAAAAAATTTTGACTATGCACTCATGATGATATTTACTAACTATGCCACAAGAAAATCAAAGTCATCCAATTGTTACTGAGAAAAAAAATAAATTACATATGTCAACCGAACAGAGTGTGCCTAAAACTTAACTACAAAACAAAACTCAAAAGTTCAATAATTATTGTGTATTTTATTAAGCCAATGTTGTTTAATTGTCTCCATTTATTACTTTTTACTTACTTATATATATATATGTACGTGGCCAAAGTTTTATTTTAATTTGGTGACCATTAATTGTGATCTAAGATTAAGGCATTCTTCCAAGTTTGTTTCGAATAATTTGTGCAGAAGAAACAAAAATGTAATTTTAGTTATTATAGTTGTTGACTATTTGAGTTTTTGACTACATATATATAAGATCCAATTGAAGTGACCGATAATAAGTTTGTATTATTTATAAGAACATAGCTTTTATTTAAAATGATATATATATACAAATTACAAATGTGTAATTTTGTCCGGTTGTTACTGTTATCTTGTACATAAATAATATTGTACTAATTTTTGAAAAAAAATACTTGTATTAGTAATTGATGTATGATAATTGTTGTTCAGTCTTCGTGACGAGTGTATTTCACAAGAAATCTAGTTTAAAAGTAATATTGTTATATGACCTCTATAAAGTGGTTCGTTGAGAATCTATTATAATAATTTCTCTTGCGATAAAAGATACTAAAAAATAAAAGCATAATAAGATCGATAATAAAGACAGAAAAACAATTCTGAAATTTTGATACAGTATTTATTCAGAGTGACAACTAATGTCTTTATTGGCATATAAAGTAGTAAAGCAGCTACGTCTATAACAAACTTTTTAATTGTATTTAATTGTAGTCAATTAATTAATTACTCAGCTATGCAGTACTTGCCAATACTAATACTTCTTGGAAATATAAAATCTAAAGGAAAAATCAACCTAGGATTTCTTTTTCATAGTAGTTTTTATCATACACAAATACAACTTGCATCCACCTATATGGTATAGTATTTTCTAATAACAATTATAAGTTACATTTTAGTCATGCCTATTACTTTAATTTTCCATTTAACTCTTTTACTCCAGTCTTTACATTTATATTTTTCACAGTAATTTCCCTCAGTGTCTTTACATCATGGAAATTAAGAACTTTAGAGCAAGATTGCTAGAAAACATGATGGCAACAACTATGAAATAATTTGCTTACATTACACAGCTTGAGTTATGAGCATGATTTTTTCCTTATATACGATAATAGTGAATTGGCGACAATATGAGTTAGACATCTTAATATGTTCAGTAGTCATAAATCTGAGTCAAGGAAACATAATTCAATAGTTAATTTCACATTTTCTTCTACAATTAAAAAGGGGGATGAGGCGCAACAGTATATAAAGCTCTATAGTTCAGCCCTGCCTCACATTATTGTAGTCAACTGTTCTTAATGAATTGACAAGCTAAGATTCACAAAAATTGTGGCCAACAAAATGAATTATTCAAAGTGTTTCGGGATTGTATTGTTGGCTCTCTTTGCCACTTTGAGTTGGGAAATTGAAGGATACATTAAACGTGAACCCAGTTCATGGGACTATTTGGGTCGCTTTAAATATTATGGAGTTAATATAGGACGACGACGTTGCCCTCAGATTTACGGTACTTCAGATGAAAAAAATTTGAAAGATGACATAATTGAGATTGAGCATCAATATGAAAAACTCAAGTCGGTTCTATCTCAAACTCAGCAGTCTCTTCAAGAAATTCTACAAGCAATAATCGCAATGGATGACGACACTGAAAGCAACACTAATTGTGGTGGGACGTACTACTACAACCTCGGAGCTGAACAAAGGTTGCAAGATGAGAACCTGAAGTTTGTGCTTCGATATGCAAAGGTCAAGTCGGTTGTATCTGAAGCTCAACAGTCTCTTCAAGAAATAGTGCAAAAAGTGATGGTATTGGATGAGGGTGACGACAACAAGGAATTGTCAAATGAGATTTACAACTTGTAGTATTACCTATCCCCTCAGCTCGTAAGTTGCAATATATATGCGTAGCTAATAAGATATCACGGTTTATTTCATTGCTTATTAATTACACAGGACACCAATGATGATGATAATGAAATAAATGTGAAATAATTGATTGCAACAACAATCTGTCATGAGTAGTAATAAAATTTCTATATGTCTTCTCTTTACATTTTTAGTGTAACCTGAATTTCATATTTGCTTTTCAAGTTTGTGGAAATAAGCAATAAATTCTTTTAGTATAATACTTTTAATCTCAAAATTGCAGTTTTACATGTCTAATTGTTACAAATATTTATTTGACAGAAAATAGTAATGATGAGCTTTCGAGTTTCAAAAAATACGTTTATTGCTATTGCTTTACCTAGTACTAGTACTAGTAAAAGAGCAATGTAAATTTCGTGTAGATTAGGGGCAAATTGAGAATTTTTATTTAGTAAACGATTATGTCATTAGTATTGATATGATATCAACACTAAAAATGTGAGAGCAGTTCATTAAAGAGAAAGTAAATTTGGGAAATTGGATGAAGAATGAAATGTAGAGAAAGAGAGAAAGAGCGCAGCGTCGTTTGTTTTTCTCGAGAAGGGTTGCGTTCCTAAAAGAGTCAAATGTAGATACTGTACAATTAAATAGAATTCTTTTTGTAATGCATTCTCAAGCAATACTGTTTTCCTATTATTTGTGTTATTCCACTAAAGGTTTTATTATGATTGTATAATTATCATGTAAGTATATATAGAAGCTTTTACCAGTTAAACTTGCAACAGGTTAGAAGACAGTAAATATTCAAGTCCTGAACTCCAGAACGTGAAAAATTTTTGACGAGATCATGATAAAACTTTTAATCATATAGGCTAGTTTTTATTGTAAATTTAGTAAATTATTTTAAGTTGCACACGTAATCAACTATGGTTTTTAAAAGTATGTTGAAAATTGAGTAAAATGTCACTCTGCGTTATTTACTAACGTAAGTAGTTTAATGAGTGTGTAAAAAAGAGGTGTGAAGAATACTGTCGGAATTCTGGTTCTTGTAGTTCTCTCATTGCCAACTTTTTGTCTTCTTCAATGGCAGCTTTCAATGCATCTGTAATACATAAAATTATTTATAAATTTAGTCTTTTTTAGTGGACTCTGGCTATAACACAATTGTGTTATAAGGCAGAATCCACTGTATTTACACTTTGAGATTAAAGTTCTTCTAAGACTCTTACCAATACTTTCAAAATCTCGTTCAGGACGAATGTAGCCTACGAGACAAGCCTTTAAATCTGATCCATAAAAGTCCTCAGAGAAGTTATGCATAATATGTACTTCCTGTAAAAATGAATTAGAAAATATTACGTCATCGTCAGTATATATCTCTCATGAGGAAAATAACAACGAGTTAAGATCACAAGTGTCAACAGAATATATATATTTATTGATAGCAACTAAATTATATACCAATGACTTGAGTTGATTTTGAAAAAATGGATTTAATCCTAAAGAAGCGACCATTGGGTAAACAGGACTGCCACCAATTTGAGCCCATCCAAAATATATTCCTTTTTCTAGACTATCTGGTACTAAATCAACAATACACTGTTCCAAATTGGCTGTCGGGGTTCCTAATTCTTTAGCACCTCTTCCAAATCCTTTGACAACTTTTCCACTAACAAAATATGGCAGCTTTCCACTCATTTTTAAATACGACAATTAATGACTATAAGTTGCAAATAGAATTGATTTTTAATGACTATAGAGCTTCCTTTAGGAAATTGAACTGTACTTATATTTCTCTAGTGAATCTTATATAGTCGAGTGATGACAATGCAATTGTAGTGTAGAGCAGATAATGATCGATTTCATATAGATGAACAATATTGATTGCAATTGCCTATTTGCTCTCAATTTTATTTTTCTATTATCAGTATGCAGCATTCTAAATTTAGTAATGAGTATATTGATTGCAATTGCCTATTTGCTATCAATTTTATTTTTCTATTATCAGTATGCAGCATTCTAAATTTAGTAATGAGTGTAACGTGAATCAGCCTTTTCCAAGAATTATTATAAGTGTTTATTATTTTTTTGAATCATCAGTTTTTTGTTTCAATTACTCCCTTTTTATCTAAATATTGTATCTAATACAATTAATAACTTGGATTCTCAGAAATTAGGATTTGTCAGCATTTTTATTATCCAAGTCAGCAAATTTGCAAAACGAATACTTCATTGCCTATTTTTAAAAGTACTATTAAGAATTATTTAGTTAAACTAAGATCAAATGAATTTATATAATATTGAAAATTTTAATTCTAATATATAATTAATTATTGTAGTATTTAGTATAGAGTTCCCCAGAGAAAGACCAATAGTATATACTGTTGAATTTTATTATAATTTAATTATGTAAAATGTTCTGATTTAAATGACTCTTTAATAAAATCAATCAAATCAAATGAGCTTAGTGTTACAGCATTAGTATTAAAAGTATAAGGTGTCACATTATAATATGTACACATATTGCCATGTACAGGAATTACGAGATATACATTCTCAGTATAAAAAAATTTAGTTAACTTACAATCCTATTATAATTAGGTAAATGAAAAGCTAGTGGTTGTATAGTTTGATAATTATCACTATTGTCACATAGAATTCTAGCCATGCTCACTGTCCGAATGCTATTTAGTTGATCTGCAATTTAAAAATAATTAACAGTCAGAAATTTATAAATTGTCATTTAGAGAAATAAGGGAAAAGAAGATATGCAAAAGAAGTGATGAATTGGAAAGAGGCAAACTGAGACGCTTGACATGCTGCGACGTCGAGCAAGAAATTCAAAGTGCAATTCTCACACTAAAAACTATAAGTTCTAGATTTGAGCCATAGTTGGAGAATTTAGTTTCACTTTATTATTTAAACGAGTCAAACATGATCATTACAACTAAAATGTATAAAAAATTCAATAACACAGTTTATTGGTCTTCATCATGAGACTCATTATGCTAGACGCATTACTCACTCAAAAATATTTATTATAAATTATTAAATTAAATAATTATAAAAAGTAATAAGTATTACTTTTCAAAAGTATATTGAAAACTGTCAAATGGATGAAATCTTTAAAAAATATGTAATTTTTCCAATATAACCAGGTTTCAAATTTTGAAATTTCAGAAATGATATATAAAAATAACACATCTTGACTTTTAAAATGTATTTATTTGCTTGGTATAAAATAAAATGACAAGAACGGTTAGATGGTATCTGTGTAAAAACTTTTAGCGTCAGAATTGAGCTCTGAATTAGTATACGGCGTCATAGCTGTTGCTTCACTTGCGATGTATTTTCATGTAATTTAGCAACTTGATAGAAGTTAGAACAAAAGTTTTTAATCTCAATATCCAATGATCATTATGACGACTACAATAAGTACATTTGTCACTTATATTGTCATATAATGCTAAGAAAATTCTCAAACTTTCATGGAAAGTGACAACATGTTAATGTCTACAAAAAATGTAAAGGCTACATTTTACCACAATATAAAGTTTTAGTTTTCTTCAAAATTTTAAAAATTTTTTCTATTTCTAAGAAGTTTCCAATAAAAACTGACAGCAACTGCAACGCATTAATATGTCAAGTTGAGGCAAAAATTTCTTAATTAATCTCAGCTGTTTAATACAGCAAAGACTTTGATCCAAAGTTATGAAACATCATTAAAAGAATTTAATATTTTTGTAAAAGTGAGAGTCCATATTATTATCAATGCTTTTATTTACAAGTTTGGATAAATTTGCAATGTAGAATTATGCAGGATGAAATTAAAATATGCATCAATTACTTATTACGCAAAAGTATTGTGTACGTTTATATTTATTTATTATTTCCAAAGTTGCGTATTGATTTTACAACTCTGTTATTCAGTTGAAGAGCTTCTGTTTACATATTATCCAATGTATTTATAATGGTAAGAGGGTAAGGTAATAAACTTTGCAAAGCATTTAATTTTTTTACTCCAATGTACAATTTTCCCATTTCCTGTGTACAATTTACATATTATATAGTAGTAAACTGTCCCAGCATTTCTGCAAATTTGCATATATGAAATAACTTTCCTTTAACAACATATTTACATTGTACATTTCTCTACAGAGCTAACAACTAGGTGTATTATATACTTCTAAAATCCTATTTTTATAATACTACAAATGTATCAGAGTTAGTATAATTTTAATACATGATTCTCTATATATATGACAGAGTTGTTATTTCTTCATTAGGATTTTAGTTATCATGATGTACTTCATTTTGTACTCCCTGAATTTCACTAGAACTTGAGTGACTAAAATGACTTCTCTTCCATTATGACTTTTAACTCATTTAGTTGATATAACAATCCTTCTTGTTGTTAACAAATGCCTACTGAAAATCTGAGAAGCTGCCTCTTGTAATTAACTGACTTTTTTTTAATTAGTGTTGTACAATAGCTACGTATAATGTTGTAATATTTTATTTAATTGTCGTCGACATGTTGCGAGGAGAGTGACTTATTACGAATCGAAACCAAAAAAATATTGCGATGTGGGATGTTGTAATGTAAAATAGCTTTTTTGTATTTTTCAGGTCGTGTTTTTCAATCACACATTCACTCACAACCATTCTCAAATAGTCACACACTCTTAATTTATAGACTCCTCTCAATCAACTGTTTAATTTTACGGAATGCAGGTCAAAGTGTTCAATTTGAAAATTTCAACAAAAGCCCATGAAAATATTTACAATTAATCATTGACTAGCATATACTCATTTTCTAATATGCATTTGAGTGTCTAGTTGACAAATAGAGAGAGAGCAACATCCAATTAAATATAGCATTATCACAAGAATTGGAAATATGACATGAAATCTGCATGCACAACAAACAGGAAGCCAAGCACTCTTATTTTCTCAGCATACACAATAATCTCAATTTGTTACGTCAATTTATACAAAAATATGGTCTTCTCTTCTTCTAATTATATTGCTTTGGTGTATAGTCTAGGTTTAGGAGTGCACAAGTCTTTAAAATTGCAGTGTGTAAACAATATCTAAATAAGAAGCTGGAGGTTGGTGATGTATTAATATTGTCTGAATCTGAATTTAAATTTCTATTACTATATGGAACTCTTTTCTAAATATTTGAATGGAGGTTATAACTCTTTGACTCGTATTATTTAATCACACTGACTTTAAATCAAGATTCTAATTAGCAATATGCAATTTTGCTACTAGTATAGGAATCGAATTTTAATGCATCATCAATTAAATCCAAATAATCTCATTTTGTTTCTGTCACTAACAAATATATTGCCTTGAAGTTTTTCGTCATGTTCATAAAAATTTTAGATTCAGAATAATTAAAACACACAATTCGTCAAATGGTAATGCAATTATCTGAGAAAATTTGATTTTCTGTGTACGAAACTCGATTAAAAATCTTTCACTGGTGTCCAACTTTTTCATACTTATTTCTGACAATTACAACCAATCCTAATCAGTACTCAATTGCGATATTAATTTATAGAATCTTACCTCATTTAATACCATGAAATATTTTATAGCCTTTTGCTTATTTTTACAGCCAACACAAATGACATAAAGTTCATCATTCTACACTATATGACAACAGATACATTAAATATGCTGGTAAATGAAATTATTTATAAAAAAACATGACAACTAATAAAGGAATAAGCACACAAGCATAAATTAATAAAAAAAAAACAACATTCACAAACAAAAAAGTTAAGTACAGATATATACGTGCTTTTATTGACATGACATGACATGACATGACACACAAAAACGTTTTCTCTCTCAATCGCAAATAAATTAGTAATGTGAATCCTCTTTGACAAAACAACATTCTTTTAATTTACTCTTATTAATTAACTACGTAGTATTATATACATGCAAATATAATCTCAACATATGAATGAAGAACAGACACGATTGGAGATAAACACTCATATATTTTGTTTTAGTATTTTTGAAAAACTCGCAGTGTGGTGGTGTTATATAGGCTTTGATTTAAGCAGTTTTGTTGCTAATTATTTTTCTCTTGCTAACATGTTAATAAATTGAGGCAGTAAACATCGACAGAAGCAAAAAATATATAGCCGCTTTTTACGGCTCGTGCATAGAGCTAACAACAATTATAAGTAGCAGCTATCATCATCATGGCATTTAACATAGAAATCATACACATCTTTTAAACTTCCAATAATTGAACACTGTGTCAAAAGTTCTAAAGAAAAAATTCTCTTTCTAACAGTTGTTAGCTGTATAAATAAATGACTAAATATTTTCCACATTTAGCTCATTAAATTCTAATTTTTTTCCTCTCTATCTTCTCACATTTGGTATCACAGGCCAAATATAACATCAACACAAAAAAAATTAAATTCTCATATATTACCTTTCATGTCACATTTAATATAAAGATCTCTAACATAATAACTTCTACATTTTGATATCGCAGTTCGCAGTGATGTGTTTCTTTTTCATGGAAATACTATTTTCACTTCACTTGGTTTCACACTCATTATTTTTTTTACAACTTAAAAACATATTGAAATAATATTAATAATAATCTGGGCTTGAGTAATAATAATAATAATAAATGACTCTTAACAATTTAATATAATATTTTGTAGCAACTGGTTTGGCTCCAGTTTTTTAGAGTCTGACGACGATAACATTTACAAGTAATACCTTTTTTGTTTTTAATTTACTAGAGGTAGTAAAGTAATTCTTAAAATTAAGGTTTAAGTAACAACTCTATAATTAAGGTTGATTTGGCCTGTGCAACAACAAAATGTTATCAGGATATGACAGGTCATCATTTTATATATTCGATATTTCTTAGCAGACTTAACTAATAATAAAGTGTCAGGAAAGTTTTTGTCAGTCACATCACAACAAGTTTCTCTTTTTATGTCGTGACAACACGTAATAAGTAATATATAGTTTTTTTTGACACTACAAATTATATTTACATTTTTTCTCTAGCATACTTTCATATTTATTTTAAGATTGTATTTTGAATAATTAAATTATAATTCTTTTTTCCTGAAAACTCAACTGTGTTACACAGCCTGTTTGCTTCTTTTGTGGTAATATAATATAATAGTACGATTCTTTCTTACAAATAATGAAATTCATCTTTGCCAACATGGCAAATATTTTTTTTTACTAACGACGACCTGATCTTAGTTATCTAGTATTGTATTAATATATTTTTTTTCTAGGATAATTTTGTCTAATATATATATATATTTATAGTACATTTTTCTGTACAGTTGACGACAAATAATATATATTTACTGTTTTTCTTTTGTCGTACTAGTATTTTACAGATATAGTATTATTATTATGTAAGAGTAATGTGAAGTTTGTATTTAGTGGCCTCCTTATATATATATTTATTTAATTGTAGTAATATGTAAATTTATTGTTGAACGACTTCCACGTAGTTTGCAGGGTATAAGCCTACCCTTCCATCTTTTCGACCTTTGCACCAACCTTGCTCGTCTTCATCTTCCAATTTTTCAAATACTTCACCTGTTCAAAGACAATAATACATCATATATTAGTAAAGGTTACACTTTTAAAAAGTAATTAATTCATATTTACAAAATTAACTCTAGCTTACCAGTTCGGAACGTTAGTTCATCATCTTCAGCTCCTTCATAATCATAGAGAGCACGAACAGGAACTCCAGGCTCACCTCGATCAATAAGGGCTCCATCATTATTTGAATATTCATCCCATTCTTCTTCTTCAAATGGATTACCTCGATCTTTACCACTGCAAAAATAAAACCACAACAATTATAACAATTCCCACTCGTTCCCTTCATACATATAACCTACTAAATCTAACAACTTACCCAGAGCCATTTGGCTTGATTTCTTCCTTATTATCCATCTGCTTAGCTTTAGGTTTGGTGTCATTTACAACAACAGGTTTAGATTTAATAGAATTAGCTTTAGTTGGTAAAGGTGCCTCTTGTGGACCTCCAGCCTACAAAAGCAAAATGATTATTACTCCAAAAACTCATCATACTCACAATTTCCACATAAAAAGCAGCCCCATAAATACATGAAAGCAATTTTAAAAAACCCATTTATTTATATGAAATCATTACATCCCAAATTTTTTTTGTATAATATATTAATTGAAATTACCAACAAAACAAAAACATTAACCCATGAATATTCTATTTCCATTTTAACCAAATAATTCCCACTAAACAAAATGGTATTTATTTTGTTTGCACACAAAAAAGCACTAAATTGTTAGTACATGACCTAAAGAATACACACCGCATTTTAATTCATATTACGATCTAGTACCAGGAAACTTTCTGAGTTATGACAGTTTTGCCAGCAGCGATTTAAACATCAAAAGCTATTTTAAATATTTTTAAGAAGTAGCTTCACACTTTCAAAGATAAGGTCTATCGAATTAGCATCAAAATATTACTTCCAATGGAATTACTTTTTGGAAAAAATATTTTCACACTAATTCAAACAAACCTTACCTTCTAAACATAAAACTACTCCTTATAGAGCTAACGGCAGACCAAGTTTTAATTTGCAAGCTAAATTCTTGTCTACATATAAAACCCCTACCAACTATAAAACACTACAGAATAATAATATTATCAGAGTGAGAATTAATTCCAGCAGCTAAAGTTGAGATAGCCAGCGAGTGAGTAGAGAGAGAAAGAGAGTAAAGAAAAGCGGAGATTAAGGAGAAGAACAAGAATAGGACTTTTAGAGAGAAAGTGAGTCAACAACAGAAGTTCCCATAGTAATTTACATAAGTTAAGAAAGAGTCAAGTTGAAGGAGAGTTTTTTTTGTTGGGACTTTATGAACAAATGATGAGTCTTACTGGAAGGTCATCCGATACAGGTTTCTGTGTAAGCAATGTAATTCCACCAGACGCCGGCATGCTTTCCTTTATTCTGCCTTTTGTAATGTCCCTAAACTCTTCAAAATATTCCTAAAGAAAATACACCTTATTGTAATTAACTACATTTAACAACAACAAAAAAAATTCAACAATCTTGAAGAAGTTTACAACGCGCTAAATCTTTTCCTCGAGTCTTGTTTCTCTCTACTAATGAAATTAAATTATTTAATTAGTAACAAACTACATTAGAAAATTAATTACTACTCTAGCCTCAGGTTTAAAAATATAATGAAATATATTAACTATAATTCTTATTACTTTCTGCCCTAATGATAATACGAATGATGCAAGATGCAAAAGAATGGGTCATGCAATACTACATATAATAATGATAGAAAAGTTGACAGATATAAATTCACAAATATCCCAAGTTTAGTTAGTTAAATTTTTTGTTATTAGTTAGCTGGGTTAGTATTTTTGTTTACCAGAGTAGAAAATATTATCAATATTAAGAATTTTTACATATACATCACACGTGCCTCAAGTGTGAAAAGTTAGCAAAAATAGACAGTTGAATAATATACCTTAAAAGGTATACTCTAAAAAATTCATGAGCAAGCTTATATTTATTTCGCTTTGCTATATACATTGGCTTTGGCACACACTCTGACTGACTTTTTTCTTTTTCCACAAGGTCACACTATAAAAATGTCAATCATATTTTTATGTATCCTAAGAATCCATCCACCCTCAAAGAAACTCATATAATAATTCTATGAAAAACCACTATCACACATTTTCCCTTGTCGCGCTGCCGTCAAAAAATAAATCATGCTCCCTAAAATAATGATCACTCGACATATAAGCAACCAAAATAAAAAACAAACTGACAAATAGGTAAAAAAATAATAATAAAACACTTCAATTTAAAAAAAAACAACATCGTATACAATTCAAAGCTGAAGACAACACACTCATACCTCAAAAGTAGGCCAATTCATAGCCATATTGACACCATGATTGTTTGACCACCATTTCAAGTCTTTCATATGATCAGCATTACTGATGGTATGATTAAATTCTTCATAGATTTGCGGCAGACTAAAAAAAACAACACAAAATATATAAGTCATGAACAATGTAATTTACATAATCCTAGACTTTTACTACATACCATTCCTTTTCAGAAATGTTGATACATTTATGAATGGCAAACATAGCATCTTTGAAAAACTTGAGTCGCTTTGCTTCCATTTCTTGGCACTTGTCAAACACCTCACGCATGTCTTCAATATACTTTGGATTATAAGTTGTAATTTCCTGAAGAGCTGACTCATATTTCTCTCGAGTCTTTTGAACTTCTTCTTTACTCTTGGCCACTCTGTCCTGCAACTTCTTCACCTGAAAAAACAAGCATAAAAGACTAGTAAACTTTCACAGGACTTTCAACATGCAAAATACTTTTTTACTCATTTAACTAAAAAACATTTACCCCTAATTAATAAATTAATATATCAAAATATTTATATTTTTGCCTATGTGCAAAAAATTCATTTGTAATAACATGTCATCTTATCTTATCTAGGCTAACAACATTCCTTCTCTTTTTATCAGTACACTGAACTGGAAAAATTCCTATGTTTTACAACACAGTATAACCTAACTCGGTCACAAAAAGATTAGTTGTAAAATTTAGTCCATCATCAACCTTGCCAAAAAGATTTATAAAATTGGAGCTAATCAATAAATCACCTATTAAACTTTCAATGCTAATGTCTATACATACAAGGAATGTTTACTTCACAACGTAGTCATCAATCCATAATTATAACTTTACATCATCATCATGATCATTTACTCAAGTTTCATCATGAACTCATTTCACTAAACAAAAAAGGAGTAAACAAACATCAGATGATTCCTTTTTCAGCCTTAGATTGTATACTATTGTCACACATATGTTAAAATATTGACCAAAGTAGTAAATATGATGTGATGTTCTGCTCTTATATTATTTACATTGCATCAACATCGTGACATAACATCATAAAAAATGAAATAAAAAAGGCGTATTATAACTACATATAGGAAATTACTCATGATAATGAGCGCTCCATATTCTACCACCATTCTCTCTATAAAACTCATCATTCTACTGCCAAAAACTTTTTTTTACTACAAGTCGAGAGGAATAAAATAAGCCTATTGTAACGAAGCACTTGTCAAATTCCCTATTCCTCTTCACCTGTCAAAATCTGAATAATAATAAAAATGGTCTAATTATAATAATATGAGCTACTTATTTTCCTGCAACAGATATCTCTCTCTCTCTGTAATAATAATAATAATGGATATTTATTTAAGAAATTAAATGACGTTTTAAAACCAATTCCATATTTAACTACTACGTGGGAACTGAGCAATAAAATAAATACATGACAAAACTCTTTCGCAATGATTTTAAAGATTCAAATTTTAAAAAGTTTGACAAGTCTTAATAATAATAATACAGTTCTACCAAAATTGACTCTTGCATGCAGTAGCCAAAATAACTAAAACACGAAACAATTGAAAACTCTACAAAAAAATTCATACAGAAACTACAACAACTATTTACGAAGACGACATGCAACATACAGCTAGCTATTAACTACATACTAACAATCCTTTTGAAAAAAAAGAACTAAATTGGTCCTATTCAAAATCTACTATTACTATCATTACTACAAAAAAGTTAGACATTCTCATATATTTATTATAGTAAATTTACCTGGTCAGGCGATAAGGAAGAGTCACTTGAAGCATTTCTCTCTTGATTGACAGCCGATCTTTCATTTTTACAAGCATTATGGTAGTCTGTTTTAGCCTTGTTCACTTTCGCCAGTGCTTTTGCCCATGGCTTTTGAGCTTTCTTAAACATATCTTCCATTTCTTTTCTCTCCTTCAAATTCATAACATTCTGTAATAGAAAAAAGAAATCAAAATTAGTATGCATAATAAATTACAAATTTAATTTATTTAGACATATTTCTCATCTTCAATTCTCACAATGCAGCATGCCATTTATTTACTATTATACTACCTACATCAAGAATACATAAAACCCTTGGCATAAATTCATCGGTAATCAAGCTTAATGCGCATGCGCTACTCTCAAGCTTAGATGACGGCAAATATAACTTCCCATCTGAACGCCGTTTACTTATTTCACGTTCAGATTGACGCTCTACGTTTATAATGCAATTCTTTTGCGTTTCATTGATATTAAGGCTTTGTTTTCATTTAATTTGTAGTTATTGATTAAGTAAATTGGACTAATGAGTTTTATTAGTAATTGAGGAAAGTTTCACATCTATGGGTGAGTTGTGAGAGCAATAATTCTAACGCTATTGCTATTTTTAAGAGTTCTTAATTATATTCGCTTTGAAATTTTCAAATATGAGTCTTCAAAATAATTAACTAATTAGCGTTATATCTGCAAACTGCAGATGCAGCCCCTAGTAATAATATATTTGCGCAAACACGACAAAATATTTCTCATTTCTTCCTTTCTAACAAGTGTCATTCATGTTTAGAGCTGCTCACTTTTCACCCATTTTCATTCTAACCTCTAAGCTATATACTCTAGCTTACAATTCCAATAACAAGCCGCATGGAATTTACTTTTCTCCAGAGCTTTTTACTACAATATGGAGAAACCTTGTGAACGAAACTCTCTACTCTCCTATCCTCTACAGTCTGTTGCAAACACACGGCCTTGAAGACTATTGACTCGGAAATTGCTTGGAAACTTTCACGACCTACAAAAAAATGAACCCTCGGAGAAAATCACAAAGCTAAGCAACAATCTATTATACCTTCTCCTCTCTCTCTACTCTCCATGTCTTTTCTCTTCTTCTAGCATTTACATGACATTCATAACTATCAAATTCTACAGCGGATACATGTGTCATTCTAAGCCTATAATTCTTATTTACTACTCTACGCTAAAATTCCTGCAAAAATATCTAGATGTTTCAGACCATATCGATGATGATATCGTGTATTGGTACTCAAAAATTCCAACAGCACTGCCGACTCACGAGGAGAGACTCATGTTTATTTGACTCGAGAATTTAATAGTAAAAAAATCGAAATTTGTTTACTATTAAAATTCTCCAGTCAAAAAAACCGGAGTCTCTCCACGTAAATGTCACACGATACATAGTTCAGAAATCATAGAATTGGATATTGACACGACAGCCCTTTACAAATTTTTATATCACATGTCAACGAGAGTAAATGCTGCTGAAACTTTGCATTTGCAACCAATTGATTTTTTAGAAGAGCACGCAAAATATATAAGTTGAGCCTCAAAGTGCATATTAATGTTTTCTCTCAAGTTTCATACTTCTCCAATCAATGAAACAAGGCATGGACTGTTCATCGAAATTAAGATTAACTATCTCGTCCTCATTATAAAAAATACACAAACAAACAACAATTCAAGCATCGCACAACATTTATCTGACGATGAACTGAATGAGCTATATATATGTATATACTATAGTTAGCAGCTTTAGTCAAATGAATAAATGAGCTCAATCAAATTCCATTGAGAAAGATATAGAGCAGAGTAAAGCAGTAGTGGCAAATGACAAATCGACAAAACAAATCTCATATTTATTTATCAATTCAACTTACAATGCAAACTTGTACCAACCTCTTCATTTTCTCTATATTAAGTATAGGCACTTGAAAAACTCTTGAGAGTGACGAGCTTCTATAAATAACTAGTACAACAGTGAGTCAACTTTTGTCGTAATAAAAAAACTACAATTAAAAATAGTGCTTAGCCTTCTCTCTCTCAAACAATTAAATCATAACTCTCATCTTGCAATATTAACAATTTTAGAATGCTCTTCTAGCAACTTGTGCAAAAAAGTCAACTTTTTCAAACTTTGCAAATACCGTAGAACTTGCAACATTAAACGTCTGAAGTTCTAATAAGTTTTACGGTAATTATCAATGTCATAAAAATTATCTATGATATATGAAAACGTAAGCTTCCTTCAAGCAATAAGTTCATTAGTTAAGTAAAATGCATTAAATCAAGACATCATATTATGTAAGATACCCTGACAGGCTTTAGCCTTCTCTCTCTCAAACAATTAAATCATAACTCTCATCTTGCAATATTAACAATTTTAGAATGCTCTTCTAGCAACTTGTGCAAAAAAGTCAACTTGTTCAATCTTTGCAAATACTTGCAGCAACAAACGTCTGAAGTTCTAATTTAGCTACGATCCCAAGTTTTACGGTAATTATCAATGTCATAAAAAACTAGATATGATATATGAAAACGTAAGCTTCCTTCAAGCAATAAGTTCATTAGTTAAGTAAAATGCATTAAATCAAGACATCATATTATGTAAGATACCCTGACAGGCAAATAAAGTTTCACATGAATTAATTGCTGATGATGATGAATTCTTATGCACAAAAAGTACTAAGCTTTAAAAAGCATCTCAAGGTTTTCCAAGAAGAAGAATTTCAAACTTATCTTTCCTATTACACCCAAAGTCTAATGTCTACTCTACTTTATATATTTATTTTCCTTTTGTGTACACAATACCTTTCCTCCTATCTACTCTTCTAGCTCTCTCATATCTCTGTTTTCTCACCACTAGATATATTTTAACTCGCATCAGTTTCTCAACTCAAATATTCACTAATCGATCGCGTCTCTTCTCAAAGTAAACACGAGCTACTCATCCTCCTCATCACGTTCTCAAGGATATGTTATGATATGAATTGGAAATGATGATAAGACTCATATATATATACTACTACGATCTCCAACTCAAAATTAGTCTATGAAATGTCCAAACTATATTCTTCCACTGCACTATATAACTCATAAATTGAATTGTGTCTTCTTCTTTTGTAAACTAGAACTAGAAATATTAAATATTGTAGATGCGCATCCTTCCCTAGGCTCATCACTAATTCATAATTAAAGAGAAGTTCGTCCCACTAGACTCAATAAAACAAATATGTGGACAACATAACAAGTAAAAGCTTGCCTTGTGATAGCTATCTTTCTGCCACGTGCGAATTTGACCAATGACATCATTTGAAAGATCTTCTTTAATAGTTGAGTGAAGATCACAGAGTCGATCAGCTTCAACCAATACACCTGAGAAAAAAAACAAATTATAATTAATTTTACTATTTTATATGTACATGAATTATTATACAATTGTTATACTATTTTTACCTTTCCATGCTGCCTCTGTTGTTCCATACTCGGGACCTTTTTCAATAATATCAGCCCATTTCTTTGACCAGGTCTTCAGACTTCGAGCATAATTCTTCTCAATTTCAGCTCTCTCTGTTACTAGTTGCATCAAATCGTTGCATAGTCGATAGCCGTCTTCAATTCTCTTTGTAGTTCTGTAATAGACCAAAAAAACAAATCAACAATTAAAAAAAACACATAGTGGGAAGTATATTTGCAATTTATTACACATGGATGAAAATCTCATATTTTAATAATGACCTACTCTATTGTGTTTCTTAATAATCTAATAAGAACGTGAGAAACTAGGATTACCTAATATTGTCTGAGGTTTTATGAAGGTTACGTTTACATAAACTTTGAATCGCTTTAATCAAAAACCAATGGCTACCTATATAATATACATATATACCTACTTGTATTGTGTTCTTTTTTATTCATATTTACCATCTCAACTCATAATTTGGTCAGGTTCAAAATGAAGAAGAAACAAACCGTGAGATTCTTCTATGGTTTCGTGGTTTTTTTTCCTTCTTACGCTCTACGTAATTTCATACAAATATTACGACATGCCATAAAATCCCAAATATTTAAACAACTATAGAAAATTACTCCTCACTTCTATATCCAATAATATTCTCTAATTAGCCATTTACTACATATACCAACATCTTTACCGTAAAACTTTAGATAGTAACCCCAAACATTATTAATTTGGTAGTAAAGAGAGCAGTGGCCCATTGGCTCAGATGCTGGAGAAAAATTAGTTAGAACATCTCTTGCCTATTGGGTATATTGCCAGGTTTACGGTATGTTGTCCAAGTCTTAGCACTTAGTACTTAATTCATGTCATCATCCTTGCATCACGTACAAGTAATATCACATCAATTGAACCAAACAACCAGAAATATATTATTATCGTGTTGATGTTGTCATGTCAGATCTTTTAAGAGAAAATTTTAGTATCAACAACAACAACTATACACAAGTGATGTTGTTTAAAAAAACAGGTATAATGAGTCTAACGGAATACAGTAGTGCGAAAAATATTAAAAAGATTGACTGCCCACTGTATGAATGCACTCTACCAAACTGACTACAACATCCTATGCTCATCTCTGATCTATGATACAAACAATAATGAATAGAAGAAGCTCTCTAGCAAGTAAGTACCGCTACATGCTCCTATTTTACTTTACTCCTATATCTTCTCTGGTACATAACTCTATAACCATTGCTGCTGACCATTTTTGCTGTTAACACCACCATGACTTAACTCTCCTCTATATTCTTCTAAGCTCTCTACACGGACTACATAACTAATATAATATGCTAATACACGATGGTTACATTCCTAAGGTAAAAATAATGGTTTCTCAAAGTGAGCTGTTGTTTGTTTATTTACATTATTGTACATCATCATCATCATGCTTTAAGGAGAATGACACCATTGCATAATTTCTTGAATTGGATTTTTGACTCTAATTCTTTATATTCTTTTCGTGGTTTCACTCATGGGAAAGAGAAAAAAATTGCTAATCAATGCTAAATGACCAAACTATTTCTCTTAAAAAAATTCTAAGTTCACATCAGCAAGATACACGATTTTTTTTAACCAAGCAACTAAAGTAACCTGTTTGCTCCTTCATGTTTTTCCAGCTTTACATATTTTATATATTGGAGAGAAGAAGAGTGAGCAACAACACTTTAAATGTCGAGTTGATTCAGGTTTTTAATTCTTCAATTTCAATTTTCTTCAATGCTCCTCGTAGACTCTGAGAGAGATTGAAAAAACTGCAATTCTAATCTTTGGCAAGAGATAGTGTTTATAGATTCCTCACATGTTCCTTCAAGAGTCAAGTGAACCGATGTTCAATTTACATACTGACAAGGCTATGATTTCAACCAGTAATAAAGTGAGTTAAGTCTAAAACCTCTAAAAGAATTCTTGAGACTAAAATCACATTGGAATGTCAAAAATTGAGTCTTGGGAAATGCTAAGGCTGAAAGAATTTAGTGCTGTGAAAATGGAACGATTTTTTGCAAGTTATGCAATGGTACATTTTTCAGCCAACTAGAATTTATAAAATGATTCAAAATTTCGCATTTCTATATGTCAAAAGTGGTAGCCAATGCTAAAACATTTGCCCGTTGAAAACCTTTCCTTTTATAGGAAACATGCATCTGCAGTAAATAGTAGCAAACCGAACAAGTGCATAAGTTGTTCATTTCTTTCCAAAGAGAATCTCAAATATGTTGCTTCTCAACAAAAACAACTTGAGAGAGTATCAATTTTCAACATGAATGTTCACATTTCTCAGTCGCGACTATCAAATGAACGACCCCCAAAACAAAAATATCATAAACCAGTTTGTGTCTTTGCTCCTCCACCACTCTATTGCAACATATTGAAATGGAAATAAATGAATGAAATGGTGATAAGTGTGACATTGTAAAAAAATTTTAAAACTACTATTTACTATCATACTTAAATTTTGCACACGTACATTTTCCAACTAGGAAAACTTGATGAAGAAAAATATGCAAAACTGCATTCAACTTTTAAAACCTTGACAAATTTAACAACACTATTATTTTCCTCTACACAACAATTATCATTGCTCATATACTAACACTATATTAAGGAAAATCTGAGAGTAATAATATTTAATACTTGGCAGAGATGCGGCATCATAAAATCTACTTAGCTTTTTAATTCACGTACTCATCTACATCTTCTTAGAATTAGAAATACATCCTTTCTGCTGGTGACAACATACAAGACATATACGTGCAAAATGAAACAAGCATTAAATCTGACTCACACACAACATAACACTACAAAACTGATAATACATGATGAAAGAAGAAGAGATGATGACGAGGAAATCTCTCATAATTCCTAACGGACTTTGTATATGATGTTATTACAGTTGTGCTAACTAATTCATTTCCTTTTGCTCTCTTGTGTATATACAGGATATATAATATAGAGAGATTTGTTTTTGTGAGCATATGCAAAATCTAATTACAATTTCACTAATTATATCAACCTGCGGTTTAAATATCTCTCTACTCTACTCATCTAATCTCTCTTACTCCAACTCTAAAAAGTTAAAACTCAACCAACAAATTCCTATCTTAACCTAAGTTCCTTACTACAAAATTCTCTCATGTTCTGTTCACACGCTAAAGAGAAACTCTTATAGAGACTTAGAGAAAACTCTGTCAAATAGACGAAAGCTTTCTTAAATATCATAATAAAATTTGAATCAAATCACTAATTTCTCATATATCTAAAACGTTTTTTTTCGTACTTTACACTCCGCTCTATTTACTATTTACATCCTTTCAAAAAAATTAAAAAATCACATAGAGAACTAATTTTCTACAGCAGTTGTAAATTTCTTCTATAATTTTTCCCCCATTTTCTGTTGCATATTATTATGCATGCTAGTAGCAAAAATACAAAAAACTTACTTAGTAGCTATAAAACATAAAATCCTTGTAATACAACAAAATTACATGGCTATAATGATAACAATATATTATATATAGTAGTACCTTACATGTAATTTTTAAAAAATCTACTCAAGGCTAATTCCTTGCTATTTATACATTACATATTAAAAATCCTATATACAATATATACTCAATAAAATAAATAATAAAAGTCTTAACTCACCGTTTGTAATTCTGAGGCTCCCAAAATGAGTCACTGGATGCAATCAGCATTCCATCTTCACTGTGATGTGACATTGTATCCAATACCTTCATGATAATAACACAGAGTTATTAATTTATTAATCCAAATATATCTCAGCAACAATTCTCTAGTACGCCAACACTAAACAAATGTCTTGTCACTTGAACAAATCTCAAAAGACTTTTGAAAGGCTCTTATGTCTTTCTTTTCACACAAGTACTATATAACGTTACGCAACTACAATTGTCAAGTGGTCTCAAAAGGAGAAAAGGAGACAACACCCAAAAAAATGATGAGGAAATCACTGTACTCACTTATATGTCCATTACTTGCATATACACATATACAATCTAAAATAGATATTCTTTTACTCCTCTCTCTCTCTCTATGTATATATTGCAAATTGCAACAAGTCACTCTTCACTCTAAGACTCTTTTATTATATATACCCTCTTGCTTAATCCAATCTAAGTTATTGAGTCACTTGTCTTCTTTTTGATCTTGTTAATATAATTAAGAAAAATTTTTCCTCTATATATATATCCCTCTTATATACGCAGAAGAGTTGTTGAACTGAAGAAGAAAATTTGTTTATATAGTACTCAACTCAACTGTCATAGAAAGTGCAGAGGTCAGTTGACATTTATTTTTTATTATCAAATTGATGAATGAACTTAGCACCCTCACTCCAACTTACGAACTGAGTAATTTGATAGCAGAGCTTAACAACAGTGACACTCTAATGAATATCTCTCTTATCTAAAAAATGAATGAGGTGAGATGAGCTCAGATGAGACAACATTCACAAAAAAAAATGTCAACCAAAAACCAAACACAATTTTTAGCAATACAATCTTCCTTACAGCAACAACACTCAGTAGCAGTAACACCACAGCCAACTAACTACTGAGCCAACAAACCAACTCACAACAATCAGCTTCTTACAACAATGCTATAGAGAATATAAGCTTCTTGGGCTCAACAATCTATATTTTATCAAACGAGTTTCCTTGCAAAACTGGCTTGGCTTAGCTCCTCTCCTGTGAGACTGAGATTATAATACCAGAGACGAGAGAAAAGATTTCTAGCCTACAGAAAGAAATTGTTGTAAGCCACAGTTAGGTGGTCTGTTACTGATGTGTGTTTATAATAATCAGGAGAGAATTCAGGGCTCAGCTTTACTACTAGAGAGAATCAACAAGAGAACAGGAAGGTTGCTTCAATGAGTGTACAATGCAATTTACTCTTTTTATATCATACTGAAGAAGAAATGATGATGATGATGTGTACGTACCTATGTATATATATACGATGAGAGAGGTGTATTAGTTGATGATACAGGACAGGTATTTCATATTTAGAATCTAAATAACATATACCACTGTATATTATTAGTTCAGTGCCTGTAGTTAAACACCGCATTCCTCTTCATATATAAATAGAAATCGCCAGGCCAGAGTCAAGTAATAAAATTTTCCCATACTATAGAAACTATATAGAACAGCATGGTGACCACATTCATTGTCAAGTCAATGGGTCGACTTCATCAGAAAAGAATGACAATTATTTACTCTCTCAACCGGAAGTAGTAATTAAAAATCCTACTATGTTTTTTTATCATCAGTCTTGATAAAATTGATATCACAACTCTATCGAGTCCTCACGAAGAAAATGCAACAATGAGCTAGCTACAATTATCAACTGTGACAAAAAAGGTGAAAACATTACACTGTGTAAGCAGTCCCACTATTCTTTACATTACATTATAACTATGCCCTTGATAATATATATAACTCCTACACTTTTAGAATATAGTATCGACTTTCATATTTTCGTATTAATAAATTAGTGCACTGTAATATAAATATTTGATGTGCGTAGCATCTGTTTCAGTTAAGTGAATTCATGACACATGTAACCTTATGACATAAAAAAAATGTCACTAGTGTTAAAGCAAGGCTATGATTTTTCCTAAAAATGTGACAGACTAAGGAAGAAAACTATGCGTTGCCAAATGTGATGGAATAAAAATATTCTATCAATAAATAAATACAGTATATAATAATAATTAATACTATAGTTTTGGAATATTACAATTCTTCTAGCAAATACTACTGATTTATACTCATATGTTGTCATGTCACATTACTCCATCAAAGTCGGCTGTCTACTCTACATAACAATGATATAAAGGTTAGTATGACAATACGAGCAGAAAGTTGTTTTTCAATGTCATAAATGGAAAAAACCAAACATATAAAATTTAAATTATATGAGAGAAAGAAAGAGATTATTATTACTATCATTGCATGCACACGTAAAAATAAAAATAGGTAATAATAATACAGTCCACCCACACAGACAGAAATAAAACAACGAACGACGACACATTGTTAAGTCATTTTTTATTAATAACTTAGCTTTCTAACATTATTTTTTGTAAGAGGAAAAACGAACCGGACATGTTGAGTGCAATGAAAACAATAAAAAAGGCAATTGTACTAATTTATTAATACGAGAGCTATTTAAAGAAGAACCTTTAAGATTTGCAAAAGAGTTGATCCAAACTTGCTTCAATTCTTTTAATTAAGGATGAGTTAGCAAGAATATTTTATAATGTTGATTGACGGAAATTATGTGAACCTACGTAGGAGGAGGAAGGGTGTGCGAAAAAACTGGTGATTGTAGCTACTATAAAGATTAGGTAAATAGGATGCGTAGCAAAAGATAAAAAAGTTATTTATAATTAATGAGATAAAACTGTTGTCAACTACCGTATGCTTCTATTATACTACACAATGAAACTCGAAAGTTTTAACTGACAAGTGAGAACAGAAGCAAATGTTGTTTAGGCAAAATAATACATGTACAAAATCTTTAGAAACAAATTTTCTAATATTCTATACAAACCAACTTCTTCAAACAAGAGTGAGAAATAAATAGAATAATACATTAATAAATTAACGTTTCTATTTTTACTACAATAAATACCGATTTCCTATTATTAGAAAATCGACATGAATGAGTTTCTTTGGCTTTGAGCTATATACTATAGTAGAAATCCTCTAAACATGAACTACTTAATATGCATAGGCCATAAGAACAACTAAACAACAATCAACTAGGGTCTTACCTATGAAAATCTTATCAAACGACATTCCGACAGAGCTTACACGGCACAGTGATGTGATGATAGCATTTCAGATTGCATATCACTACAGTTATGTGCAAAACAGGTAAAAGACCAACAACGTGATATAATCATTCTTACTTTACTCTCTGTTATCTAACTCTTATGATCTGATGATGATGATAGTAAATCAAAATGATGCAGTGGTCTAAAAGAATTATTCAAGAGATGTTGTGGTACCTTTTTCTTCATTTTAACGTCAGCTTCTAAAAGTGTAGTCAAAAAGAAATTTCTGATCTCTAGTGGAGCTCTAGATATGACTGTTTAAATTTGAAAATAGTCAATTGATTTAATAATTAACGACCTAATTAACCACCCTATCTACTGTTTACTGCATAACAGACAACAGCCTACTAATAATCTTAATTATTCTTACATAGGAATTTTACAGAGAGTAATAAGATAATTATTATATGTACGCTCAGTTAAAGACATTTTGACATTTGCCACTCAAGGTGTATTATAAATAAGTATACGTTATATAATTGTTGGTTATTTTGTAAACTAATACATTTTGGAGCTGCAACTAAGTTTGATGTTGTAGGAAAGAATAGGAAGCTTTTGAGCCACTTGACAATTAATATTTTTGATAATTTTATATAGTAATTAAGTAATAATACTTACTATTAATTTGAAGAATGTGACGAATAAAATATTTTAGATTTGTGTATGTCACCACAATTTAGATTATACGTCGAGTATATATATATATTGCTCTAATGAATCCACATAAACTTTTTTAAAACTTAATTAATATAATGTCAGTTAGCTCCTGTCCTTCACATAAGTATTACAACAAAGTGATGAAGAATAATTATGTCTCATTTCTTGACTCACGATACTAAAGTTTATGTCGTTAGTGCACCACTGACACTTTTGACACATATGGATAATAAAATTGACAAGTTGTTGTATACACTGGCAGCACAATTATAGTTCACAAATAGTCCAGCATCTTTGATGATAAATAAATATTCTTGTGATTTGCTAATTCCAATCCTGTCAAAAAAAAACAAATAAGTACAACCAATTAGAATCACAATTAAATGATAATTTAAAAATTTTTTTATAGAGAATCATCAATCTATAATGTCTAACTTCAATTTAATTCCAACAACCTTTGAAAATCTTTTAAAATCAATGATGACGCTATAATAATAATTACTGAGCAAGCTTAATTAATTAGGAAAAATATTTTAAATCAATGACCGCATAGCAATTTAATATATGGAAGTAAAAAAACTCAACAGTCAAACACCAAATATTAAACAATCATTCATTCACTACATTAGTTCACAGCTTATTGACAACATATTAATAAAAATAACATTATAAATAACTACTTACACAATTGATGACAGATGACAAAAAGTCTATTATTAGAAATTACGTGACTGGAACACTAATAATAAATATTTATTCTTTCAAGTACTTAAATAATTTGTAATTGTCAATAAATAAATCCTTTCCTTCCTTTTGCACTAATTGTAAAACTATCAACAGTCAAATTATAATTTGAACTTGAAAACTTGTTTACGGTTGTTGTTGTTTTCAATTTGATTGACTGCTGTTTCTAAAAATATGGTTAACACTTACAACAATGATGTGATGATGATGACAAGTTGATAAATTTCTTTGGACAGTGATATTTTTTTTGTTTTGTAAGTTGTTATTTTATAACGTGTGTAATCTGTTGAAGCAACAAACCAATACTACATTTTTACTTCAAAGTTTATCATCAGAGAATTATTTCTGTTTTCTTCGATTCACTGCGCCGCTGCAAATAGCTTAAACTAAAAAATACTTCAAATCGCCACTATAAAGAGCTAAGAGCATGACGCTTCAAAGGCTATTATTATTTGTAGTATTCTTCTTCTGCTACTGAAAAGAAAGATCAAGTTCAACTCTTTTCCTTTGGCCTCAGAGGAAGTTTATAACGTGCTTCTCTTATGTAATAATAATAGTAATATGCACCCAACACAAAGCTTCTATCATTTTTTGTCTCTCTCTTTTATATAAGTTCAGTAAAATGACCTTCAGGTTCTTCTGTTTTATACAGAGGTAAATTACCTCAGGTAATGGATTCTAGGAATTTTCACTTCTTGAAAATGTAATAAAATATAAAATGGAAAATTACAAGTTTTCTCGAGTCCAGACAATATTTTTAATATTTCATACATTAGTGCGGAAGCAGATAATTTATGTTTTCAAATGACATAGTGTGATGGAAATGTAATAAAAAATAGTTTATGTTCTCCTCAATGAAGCAGACTATAGGAAATTATTCTTGGACAAATTCCATATGAAAATTATTAATCTGAGATATAATTAAAAGACTAATTATCAAAATATTTATGAAGTTTCTTCAAATATCGAGACTAAATGCTTATGAAGTTAATATTAACTATACTCATATATTTTTTTCATTTAATTATTACCTATGCATTTTGTAAATTATAATTGTGACACAAAATATGTTAAAATAATGCAACTAATTATATTATGACAAGAAATCAGAGTCGAATTATTAAAAATGTTGATATTTTTCTGCAAGTATCGATTTTATTTTAATATTATTGCTTATTCCTTAGTGATATGTTATTTACTTTTTTTAAAGTTAATTTAAAATGTATAACAAATCATGTGGAAAAAAATTATTTATTGATCTGTGAAATCTGAACAAAGATTTTAGCTTCGATTTTGACATGACGCTAAATGAAAAAAAGATTTGCTGATTTCGTTCGTGCGAAATAATGGCGCAATTTTTAAATCACAGTGCAAATTGAAGAAAGACAGATTGTGGTGAGAAAGAACGTGTGTGGTTGAAATAATTTGTTGGAAAACGCCGGTTGATCACAATTTGATCAAGAAATATGGATGACATTACGAAAAAAGTTCTTCAATACTTGACTCACACGAAACAAGTGGAGTCAACACAGTTGGCTAAAGAATTGGAAGAAGATCATCAAAAGATTGTCGGTGCTATCAAAAGTTTGCAAGCATTAGACAATGTCATTGAGGCTGAGCAAATAACATCTGCTCATTGGGAATTAACTGCTGAAGGTATTTTTCTAATTCTAATTACAATTTTTTAGATTCATTATTATGTTATTTAAAAAAGTCTCTTCGTTTTTATATATAAAAAACGTATTTTTCTCTTGCAAATAAAATTACGTCAGAAGATTTTAAAATGTAAATGATTGTTGTTATTGCGTCATTCACTAACTAATAAATATGTATTTTTATTCTCTATCATTTGGTTTCTAGGAAAAGAAATTGTCGCAAATGGAAGTCATGAAGCACTCGTTTTTGCAATGGTTCCAGCTGGAGATCAAGGGATTTCAAGTACAGAATTAATGAAATTAGCTGGCTCTCATGGAAAAATAGGAATGAGTAAAGCTATGGCTGCTGGATGGCTAAAAAATAATAAAGTTGGCAGTGCCAACTATGTTGTTAGAACTATTGACTCAATTGAAGATACAGTATGTAGAAATATATAATTATATTATAGAAAAAATGAAGTATTATTAGTATTAATTTTGTTAATGTTTATATTTTTTAGTGCCAGAGAGATTTGAAGAAATTAATTAATGGTGACTTGGTCAACAATTCCTCAATGACAGGAAGAATTAATGAGTACAAGAAAAGAAAGTTGATTGCACAAGTAACAATTACTAGTTATCTTGTTAGACCTGGAACTGGCTTTACAACAACAATTACCAAACAAGAAAATGATTTAACTGCTGATTTAATTGCTTCTGGTGATTGGAAAAAGAGAAAATTCAAACCATATAATTTCAAAGCTATGGGTACTATGCCAGATAGTGGGCATCTACATCCACTGTTAAAGGTAAGTAAAGAATCTAATTATAATTGTAGCATAATTAATTGCATTCTATTTTTCTACTACTATATAGATGCGTACAGAGTTCCGTAACATATTTCTTGAAATGGGCTTTTGTGAAATGGAAACAAATCGTTATGTTGAAAGCTCATTCTGGAATTTCGATGCACTTTTCGTTCCTCAAAAACATCCTGCTCGGGATGCTCAAGATACTTTCTACATTAGTAATCCAGCAAAAGCTTCTACATCTAATGAAGCAGATTATGTTCGTCGAGTTCAAAAAGTACATTCTGTAGGAGATTATGGTTCTACAGGTTACCAATATGATTGGAAGACAGAAGAAGCTGAAAAGAACACATTGAGAACTCATACAACAGCTATAAGTGCTCGTTATTTGTATCAAATGGGTCAACAAAAAGAATTTGTTCCAGCAAAACTTTTCTCAATTGATCGCGTCTTCCGCAATGAAACATTGGATGCAACACATTTAGCTGAATTTCATCAAGTTGAAGGAGTTGTTGCTGATAGAAATATCAATTTGGGTAACTTGATTGGCTTAATGAAAGAATTCTTCAAACGTCTTGGAATTGATCAATTAAGATTCAAACCAGCATATAATCCTTATACTGAACCATCTATGGAAGTCTTTGCTTTTCATCCAGGACTCAAAAAATGGGTTGAAGTAGGAAATTCTGGTATGTTCCGACCAGAGATGTTACTGCCAATGGGAATTCCTCCTGATGTTCGAGTTATTGCATGGGGTTTATCATTAGAGAGACCTGCAATGATTCGTTATGGTTGCGACAACATTCGTGATTTAGTTGGACCAAGAGTTAATTTACAAATGGTTTATGATAATCCAATTTGTCGACTAGATAAAAATTAATTGTCATAAATTGTTTGTTTATATATACACTAAACGAAGAGCAAATTAAATATTTAATACTAAAAATCACTTTTCTATGATTTATTATTAATTTCAACATCATCATCATCATCGCCATATTATATGCAAGAAGGTCATTCAATGAAGAACTGCATGATGACATACTAACACAACAGTATAGTAGGTGAAGGATCTTCATACATCTTTTTCTTATCTTAAATAAATATACTCTCACTGATGATGCTCTTCTTGTCGAAAGAGTTTTTCCTTGTGAAACCTAACAAATATTTAGTTAGAGCAATAGGAATAAGAAATTAGTTTCTCACTTGATCTCTTGGACTCAACTCAGCATTTAAAAAAACAAGTTTGATATATATGAGCTACTCTAAGCCTCCACCAAGTAGAGCGAGTGTTCGACTTGATGTAATTGCTGGTCATATTACTGGAAAAAGTGTTATTCAATCTGTAAGTTTTTTTTTTGTTATCATTTAAATTATAATTTTATATGTAAATTGAACATCAGAATTTTGTACTGATCTCAGCTTCCCCATCTATAGTTATACATTCTAATTTCTATTCTAAAAGATTAGTTTTCCAAGTAAAGTATATTTAATTATATATTATTATTTTAAAACTACTTGTAAGTTAATCAGGATAGCTGATGATATATATAATATTAAAAACATTATTTAAATAGTTCCATTTGACTATAGACAGAAAACTACGTGATCCTCAAAATGTAGATTGGAACTAATGAATTGACAAATTTTTCTTTCTAAAGCTGCAAGTCATAAACTTACAACCTATTGTGTTATTCGTCAATAGATGCGTGTTTTTAATTGTTCAGCAAAATATCGCATAATGTGACACACATTCATCAGACAGGATATATGTTGTATATGAATGAATGTTTTTAAGTATGTCATTACATATAATACTCATGAGATCGTCAATGATGATTGTTGATGATCTATGCATTTTTCATTATAGATTTCAAATGTTAGATTATATAACAGGTTAGAGTCATATACCATAAAAATAACATGTTGTGTCAAAGGCTCTGAACTGCTGAGCAACACTCAACTCAACTCAGCAGTTGTATGAATAATATAAATCTGGAGCTTTTAAAATCAACAATATTATTTATTTAATTGTGAGTAGTCGTAGAGAAGACTGAATTGAACAGTGTCTCAAAGTTGTGAATTTTTTCTATATAAAACTTGTTAATCACACAATTGACAAAAGTTTTATGTCAATCAGTGACTTTTGCTCTCGCTATTTAGTAAGAATCTGTGCCATTGGCATCATGTTAGCACTCACTCTTGCCCTTGTTATATTTGTCATACTACAATTTATAACTATTGCAGTCTCGCCACCGGTAAATGAGATTATTATAATGTGTTGTGAATCTAATATTTTTTTATTATAGCCAGCAGCAATGACAAACGAAAATCCATTGACGTCTCACGTGTTGGACACAACGGCTGGTCTTCCTGCTGTTAATGTACGCTGTGAATTATTTAAATTGACAAAAGATAATCAATGGCAAAGTGTTGCTGAGCAGTAAGTTGATTTTTTATTTGTATATGTAGATAATGAAAGTAACATTAATAATAATATTTGTTCTTTAGATACACAAATCATGATGGAAGACTTAGCAAAATCATTTCTGGTGAGGATTTCACTGTCGGTGTCTACAAATTGTTTTTTGATACCAAAGGCTACTTCAAGAGCATTGGCATGAAGACCTTCTATCCTTATGTGGAAATTGTTTTTGAGATTGAGAGACCAGAACAACACTATCATGTACCACTCCTTTTGAGTCCATATGGATTCTCTACTTATCGTGGAAGCTAAATGGCAATAAAAATAAATGGACAAGTAAAGACTTCTGAGTGTAAATGAGTTTTAAATAATGATTCCTTTTAAATCGTGCTAAAATATTTTGATGAAGTACAATAATGTTTTATGGGAATATATAAGTCTTACGTTTTATCTGTCATGTAAATATACAATTTTTATGAAACTAAAATTACAAAAGTCAAGATTCAAATCTTCTATACCAATGTTGCATTTTAAAATTAGTCTGATATCATCAAAACTCGTTTACACTTTGAAATTCTTTACAGCTAAAGAGTTTCAAAGATTCATTGAAAAGACTATATATACGGACTAAAAATAAATATATAAATTATACTTTTAAATGTGTTTTTCCACTACATGAGTTTATATATAAAGCTACAATTGTTAGATGATAACCTTCTCTTCTTCAGTTCAAGAGAAATTTCTGTATCTGTTAGGCAACTGTTAATAATTGATAATAAATTATACTGCTATACATATACAAATTTCATAACATAATACATCAAAAATATTGCTTTTAAAAGTTCACACTTATTTATTTTTCTGCAATATGCTTACAACTCACGAGGATAAATATATGTCCGGAGCAAGATGAATTATTGAAAAATATAAATATTAGAATATGGGAAATACAAAAGTAATAATTACTCATCTCCATAAAGATAAGTCGACACGAGGAATGTTGGAGCTTCCACACGACAATTCTGGGTTACTGGAAGAAAACCAAAATAACTCATTATGTTTTTATTTTAAGTAGAATAGAAAAGAACTTACAAGCCTGCATTAGGTAAATGAAAAGCTAGTGGTTGTATAGTTTGATAATTATCACTATTGTCACATAGAATTCTAGCCATGCTCACTGTCCGAATGCTATTTAGTTGATCTACAATTTAAAAAATAATTTAAATTCATGAATTTATAAATTATCATTTAGAGAAATAAGGAAAAGAAGATATGCAAAAGAAGTGATGAATGCGAAAGAGGCAAACTGAGACGCTTGAAATACTGCGACGTCGAGCAAGAAATCAAAGTGCAATTCTCACACTAAAAACTATAAGTTCTAGATTTGAGCCATAGTTGGAGAATTTAGTTTCACTTTATTATTTAAACGAGTCAAACATGATC